>CATIWM010600385.1:0-20524 GCA_949671775.1 Mallotus repandus | reverse complement strand
TTGGTTTTCCGATTCATTGTTTTGTATCCTTTTGATTTGTTTTTGGTTCTTGATTCATTTTCTCTATTTTAGTTTTTTTTTTTGAAAAATTATATGAGATATTTTATTCTATTCTACAATATTATGTATTTATTACATAATATATAAGAGGAGATTGCTTAAATCCACATAAAGCAACATAGCTAACCCATAGCATACTTCTGGGTCTAGCTCCTTGCTGTTGCCTTATATTTGCTAATCACCCTATTCAAGATATATTAATCATTCAAAAAAATGAGAAACAAAAAGTGAACTCTGACAATTTCTTACACTTGTGAACCAAAGTGTACCAATTATATTCCATACCCAAAGAAATCGATATAGTAGCAGAGAAAGAATTGAGAGAACCATAAATCTTCCACAAAAACAGGCATATCTCTGTTGCCACCCGAAATCCCTAATGCGAGTAAAAGGACAAGTAAGAAGAGCAATTTCTTATGCAAAATTATATCAAACTAAATATTTGATAAAATAAAGGAGATCGGATTTTCAACTAGAAAGTCCAACTTCGTCATACAAATGTTCACCAACATGCCAACAATAATTAAAAAAAGCAATAAAATCTAGATACTTGATTATATGTTCCTAAAGATGTTAGATATCAAGCAATGCAATGAAATTATGACTCTAAATTCTGAAGTGGGTATTGATCTAGTTTCACATTATAGGACAATTCTTGCTCAACACCAAAAAAGCAAAAAATAAATAAATAAACAAAATGAAAACGAGATCACAATGCACAAAAGTTTGTCCAAAAAAAATAAGATAAGAATCAAAGTACATTTACAAACTCATTCCAGCATCAAGTCCATTATCTATGAACATTAATATGCGAAAAACAAAAACAATAGTATAATCAACTTGAAGCAATAATGCTGAAATAATTACACTTCAAAAAAAAAAATAGAAGGATTCAATCAATCAACCTAATAATTGGTCGGACAAAGAGAAACTCACCACGATTCATATGTGCAATGGATAGATGATATCTTTTCCAATTGATTACAATAGTAATTCTAAGTAAAATTGGAAAAGAAATACAAACACTTCACAAAAATAAAAACTATGAAGTTGTACTTTTAATAAAAAATTATTAAATAAAATTGTTATAATAACTTTCTATAATTTCACTTTTTATATTTAATTAATTTATAATTTTAAATTTATTAAAATTATTTAATAATTATATTAAAATATTTATAATATTTAAAATTTTATGTAACACGCAGATATATGACTAGTTGTTTATAAAAGTAATATAACTTTTTCATGTTTGGAGAGGACAATTAAAAAAAAGAATGATTTTCTTTCTAAAAATAGAGAAAATATAAAACGATAACAATTAAATACAACAAAGATTTAATTTTAAACTTTAAAGGTAAAACTAAAATAATAATCTAAAACTTATTAATTTTTATTATTTTATTTTTATTTAATCTTTATCCAAAATATGAGAAAAAAATTTTAAAAAATAATCTTTGCCTTGTCGTTTTCCTGCTTCATTTCCAAACAAGAAGAAGATAACATTTTACACGTTCATACCAATCAATCAATGTATACTGCTACAGCCTAATCAGTCAATCAATCATCAAATCAGTTGAAATAAACAATCAGACGGTCCACAAATTGTCTCCTAAATGTCTGCACGTGACACACACCATATGTAGTGTTTCTTGAAGTATAATTATCAAAATATCCCAACCCAATCCTTCTCTTTCAATTTAAGACCTTGAATAATTTGCTCTTACAATACCACACCTACCGTCTAAAACTTATTGTCATTTATCATTTTCATCACTCTGTCATCAATTTAATAATGAAATTTGCAACCACTCTCAGTTTAAAAAAAAAAAGAAAGGAAACTTGTATGTGTACAACAAGCATTGAAATATATTTTTATTTAAAAACATAAATTTCAAAGAAATAAAATCAGAAATAGTAATAATTTATGACCTTTTGCTGAAAGAAAAAATTTATTAATTTTTATCCGTTGTTTTGTAAAAATATTTTACTTAAATGATGTAATACTATATAATGATTTCATTAATAAATTAACAGATAAGTAAGTAAAATTTAAAATTATAGTAACTCTGATAGAATAAGATTGATATTATGAAGGTGTTTGATTTAGTAGACAAAATTAGTTCATAGTTGTTTATTAAGGCTTAATTTCAATTAATTTGTAATTTTTTTTAGCATGGAAATGGAGTTGGGAGAGGATTTGGAACCCTATTTTTTAAGTGTCATATTCTGTGACAAAATGAAAAATCATTCCACTCTCGATGGATTGACAGTTAATTCGTAATTTTTTATTGTCATGGAAGGAAGAGTTTTTTTTTTTAAACAAAAAAAAGTTGATAGTTGTTGTTTATTAATACCTAGAGTTTGTTTGATTTAGTTGTTTATATTAGCTGATAGCTATTTGATTAGCTTAAAAGCTAATAGATGATATATATAAACCGTTTAGTGAAATTATATTAATTGTTGCTGTTAGTATATCAAATAACCATTAAGGGTATAAATTACTTTTAAATATAATTTGATAATATTTTTTCTAATTATGTAAATTATATAAGAAGTATATAGTAATATATAATAATTTATCATTTTTACTTTATTTATTATCAAAATTATTAATAGAAACTATTTGAAAAATAATGTTAAAAAGTAAATCTTGTTAATATAAATTTTTAACAAATATTATAGATATAAATATGATAATTATTTAATCACTAGCTATAATTTAAAATAATATTAATTTTATTATAAATTATGAAAAAAGTCAATTATATACTCTTAATTTAAAAATAAGCTAGTTGTTATTAATTATTTTCAATAAAGGTAATATAGCCTAAATACAAAATAAATTTAAATAAGTTATTAGCTGATGGGAAAAAATTTCGACATTAAACTGATCAAATTCGTAGTCCTTTTTATTCATAACAATTATCAGCTGCTGATTCAGAAACCTCACCAAACACTTAAAATATAGTTGATTGAGGAAAAACCTTTACTAAATATCTAGATAAGCTAAACCAAACACCCCTTTGGTTTTAAAGCGAATATCAATTATAAGAAGTTGCATTCAAAACTGAATCCAGAGTTTTGAAATGAAATAAAATAAAATGAAAGGTTAAACATTTTTTTAAGTTTTTTTTTTGAAAAAGAAACAAGAACTTCATTAAGCAAGATCGTTCAACAGTACATCAATAAAGAAATCTAGAGGAGTTGAAACCCACTCCACACAATCTGTCATAGAAAGTGTAGCCCTTGCAACAGAATGTGCTACTACATTCGTAGATCGTTTTATAAACTTAAAGTGAAGATTATCAAAATCTAAAGCCAAATGCTAACAATCATCAACAAGCAAACCAAAAGGAGAATATGTAGAACTACCCTAGAGATGGTTGATTGTAATCTACGAATCAGATTCAACCACCATGTTGTCCAGAGCCTTGCCTTTCAACCAACTCAGAACCTCTTTAATCCCTGTAACTTCAGCTTCACGAGAAGTAAACACAATAGACATGGATTTGCCAACCGCGAAGAACGTCTCACCTGCTAAGTTATGAACCACCCAGCCCTAACCCACTCGATTACTTGATTCTGAAATGGATGCATCAACGTTCACAACAAGAATGTCCCTTGTAATTTTCACCCATTTCAAATTCCCCTCACCTTGAGTAGCGAAAGAAGCCTGAGTTCCCCTAGATTTCACAGTTTTATGGGCTTCAAGTCATTCATGTAACCCTATTGAAGCAAAATTGAGAATCTGATTTGCATTAAGACACTTTGAGTTCCAAACAAACTCATTTCTATTAAACCATAAATACCAGCAAATCATCACCCACATACTATAACTTTCCACATTTAAATTATTGAAAATATGAGAAGCCCATTTAAGAACAAAATTATGGCTGTTATCCTCATGATTAACCAACCCCTCGACATGAAGACCTGACACTTCCCAAACAGACTTAACAGCAATACAATCAAGAAGAACATGGCTAGTAGATTCAACTAAAGCATTACATATTTTGCAAAAAGAATAAATTCCAACGCATCGACTTATAAGAACATCAGTTATAGGTAAGATGTTATGGCAAGATCTCCAGATAAAATTTCTGACTTTGGCTGGGTTTTTTAAGTGCCAAAGCTTCCTCTAAAAACCCGAAGAATCCGCTGCTACTTCCTCTTGAATCATGCGATAACTACTTTTAACCGAATACTTCCCATTCATCTCCTCTTCCCAAAACCACTCATCCTTAAACTATTCTTGAAGAAAGAGGAATCCGAAGAATTAAAGATTGATCCCCCAGATCAGAGATGTCTCTAATCACTGACTCATCCTATTGCTTCTTATCAACAGAAAATAGAGAAGACACCTTACAAGATGAAATCTCTGAGTGAAGATTAGTTTGAACCAACCCATGATCAGTTCCCAGAAGCCAAGGATCCGTCCCAATACAAACATCGTCACCAGAACATATTCTCAGACAACAACCCTCTCTCACCCATTTTTGAGATGCCTACAAACTACGCCACACAAAACTGGGATTACATCCCAAATGAGCATTTAAAAAATTACTTTGCTTGAAGTATCGAGCCTTAAAAATTCTGGAAACAAGAGACTGAGGCTCCACCAAGAAACGCCAACCCTGCTTGCCCAATATTACTAAATTAAAATTTCTCAGGTATTTAAAACCCATACCACCTGCCCTTTGCATTTGCACATACGCTCCCACCTTAACCACCTAGTACCGTTGCCATTGTTGCACTACCAAAAGGAATTAAACATGCGCTCTAGTTCCTCACACAACTCTATAGGCAACAAGAAAATATTCACTGCAGAATTGGGAATGGCTTGCACTACGGATTTGAGTAAAATTTCCTTACCCGCTCTAGATAAAAGCTTGCTATTCCGATTTCTGAGAAGCTGCCACACTTTATCTTTGATGAAACTAAAAATAACTTTCTTGTCCTGCCCAATTAAAGAGGGAAGGCCAAGGTATCTCCTTTGATTATTGGTAGCTTTAACATCCAGAATGGAACAAATCTTTTGCTTGTTATCAGCATACACATTTGCACTGAACAAAATAGCGGATTTTTGGTAGTTAACAACCTGATCCGATGTCATCTCATATTCTTTAAGAACATTCTTCACAACTGAACTCTCTTCAATAGAAGATCTGAAAAACAAGTAACAATCGTCAACAAAAAATAAATGACTGACACTTGGAGCTCTTCTTGCAATCCGACACCCATTCCACAACCTTTCACTCTCTCTTTTACGAATCAACGCACTAAGCCCTTCTGCACACATAATAAACATGAAGTTTTTTTTTAAAAGGGAAAGTTTTAAAATATGAAATAAATAATAAAAATTAAGGGTATGGTAATATTTAAAAATATTTTTGATATGATAGAAGGAAATTCTTATTTTCTCAATGTTTTTTTTAACAACTGGGAGATCCATGGAGGGAGTGGAGGATTGAACCCATGATCTCACTTTATAATATCTATTACCTGAGCCACTATGCTACAAAGGGAGGATCTTATTTTCTCAATGTTAGAAAAATAAGAAATGAGGAAAAATGGATAACTAATATAAAATAGTTGATTTTATTTTTATTTAAATTACATTATTTTTATTGAAAATAATTAATAATAAAACATATATATACACTAAAATCATTAAGATTAAAATTTGACAAGTGTCTCTCCTTATAATTTAACATTCACTCATAAAAACTTATGTGCTGAATTATTAAAATTTATAATATTTTATTAAAAAAATCATAAAAATTTCTATTTTAATAACTATAATCTTTTACTTTACTCATAACATTTTCTTTTTTTATTCGACTACAAACACTTTTCTAAAATTCTACCATAAACTCTAGTATCACATTTTATTATTGATAATATAAAATATGAAAAAAGAAAAAGTCTCTTCAAGAGTCTTGTATGAAATTGACAAAAACAATCTTGATTGTTGCTTGCTCTCTTTTTTAAAATAATTTATGATATAGGAAAATTTGATTTTTTAAGGCTATTAGTTATTAAAAAAAGATGCTAACATCTAATTCTAGTACAATCATGAAACTTGGGTTGATGTTGCCTATTGGTGTGCATGGCTACATCTCTTGTGTATTAATTTGTCATTTTTTATATTTTTCTGACAATTCATATTTTGCCTTGAAACTTAGTTTAAAACTGCATGAAAGTATGTGTTATTGAAATTAAATTAACTTTATATATATATATATAAATTAAAAAAAAAAAAACAGATAAAATTACGAAAAAGTTTTCACTTATTATTAAATAAAAATTGAATAATTTAGTCATTTACAAGTAAAAATTAAATTAAATTAATTAAAATATAATTTTAATTTAATTTAAAATACATTTTTTTATTAGGTTAACTTATATTATATCTCTAATAAAAATTAAATTAATTAAAATATAACTCTAATTTGATTAAAAATATATTTCCTATTTTAATTAGGTTAACGTCTATTTCATCTCTAATAAAATTAAATTAATTAAAATTAATTAATTTCTATTTCAACTCTAATGTAATTTTGTTAAAACTATATATTTTTATATTTTAATTAGGTCTGCTTATATTGTATCTAATATAAATCAAATTAGATAGCATAATTTTATAAGTCGTACTATATTAAATTTAATAAGTAAATAATTAAATCAAAATTATTAAGTTTTCTAAAATAACAAATTATGAAAGATTGTTGTGTTTAAATAGAAAATTTATAAAAAATGTAATAAATTACTATATTATAATTCTACCAAATATGTAAAATTAGAATATTATTTAAATAAAAATATTGAAGGGTGTTATACAATTGTTCAAATATTATTTAAATTGTAATAAATTACTAAGTTATAATGTAACGCTATCAAAACTGAAAAATTAGATTGACATATAAATAAAATTATACTCTTATTATTTTTAAATACTTATTAAATTAAAGTTTGTTAAGTAAATAGTTATAATTTAATTAATTAATTTTTTTATTTGTCTTATATTTGTAATCATATATTAAAAATTAGAGCATATAATTTGTTCAAGAGTAGTATTTCTGCAAGAACAGTCGTACAATTATCGTTTATAGATATTTTTATAAATTTTAATAGAAAAGAGTTAAAGTTAAATTAATAAATCTTCATCATTTACTTATTAATTGAAATTAGAAAATTACATTAAATTACTTTTTAAGTAAATAAGAGTATTGGAATTAAAATATGGAAGAAACTCAAATAAAAATTTTAATAAAATTGTAATAAATTATAAGTTTAATGAGATTGAAATATTTAAATTATTATATAAAAATAACTTCTTATTATTTTTAAATTTTTACTAAAAAAATAACTAAATTTTTTTTATCTTATGATTAATTATGACCATAATATTTTTTATATAAAATTAGTTATAGAGTTGAGAAAAATATTAATTATAAAAATATTGAAGAAATATCATATAATTATTTAAATAAAAAATTTATCAAAATTACAATGAATTATGACTATATTAAGTTAATATCAAATTATTATATAAATAAATAAATTTTTATTATTTTTAAAACTTTTATTTAATAATAATAATAATAATATTTATTTTACTATCACGTGTCTAAACAATTTTTTTTTCACGTGTAAAACATATGATTATATATATATATATATATTCGGCTATTTAATAAAAAATAAAAAAATAAAATTTTGATAAATGGATCACTTTCATCAGTGATCTGCTACAAAAAATTTATATGTATCATCAAAATATAATTCGGGATTTTAATTAGAAATAATGCTTAAATGGACAAAATTTGCAATTAAGTATTTATTTTAGATTGATTCCCTTTTATTTTTTTGATTATAATATCTATTTTAGTCTAAATCAACTTTATAATTTACTTACATTCACTAAAAGATTTTGGTCTATTTTTATCTACATTTACTTTTTTTTTATAATTAATAGGCAACAAAATTAATATAGTGATATTTTATTCAAAAACAACTTTATAATTTACTAACATTCATTAAAATATTTTTCTTGTAATTTTATCCACATTTTGAGTAATTAACAAAAAAATAATTGATATATTGGTGTTTTATTTTATGACCAACCTAAAATATTAAAATATAAAATGAATTAATGAAATATAAAACTTAAATAAATAAAAAAGATAGAACTGAATTTTTGTTATTTATATATATATATATATATTAAAAAATACATTGCTACAAAAATAATTTAATATTTATTATTTTAATAAAAGAATATTTTAATAGTTTTCATTGATTAATTGATTTTTAATAAAAATATGTTAAATGATCTTAATAAATAAATAATTATTAGGATGAAATTAAATAAAAAGCTGACCTAAACGTCCCCCCACGCTCACCCAGAAGTCTGCGGCGTCTATAAACCAACGATGATATCGAAGCAAAATAATAATAATAATAATAATGAAAATGAAAAGAAAAGAAAATTCTAAAAACTGAATCTCAGCCGTAGGATTAACTCTTGAGATTCAGCAATCAACTGGAAAGCCCCAAAAGGGTACAACAGCAACCAGCAGTAGATATTACACCAAAACTTAAAAGCGCCTCTCTATCTCTCTCTCAGAGCTCTCTTTTCATCGTCACTAAAAAAAACCCTTTTATCTCTCTTTCTCTGCATCTCTTATCACTCTCTTACTCCAGAAATTCAGGTACCCTTTTTCTCTTTTATTATTTATTTATTTTATCATTGTCACATTTATTATCCTGCAACTTTTTTTTAAGAAAATAATTCAGTACCTATAAAATGACCTCTTTTTCATTTTTTAATGTTGTTGTTTTATCATTTTTTATTGAATTTGAGATCTATTTTTTGTTGTTCTAATTTTATTTTTCTTAATTGGAAATGGGATTTTATTGAATTAGGGTTTTTGGGTTTAATTTGTTGATTTTGATCGAATATATGATTACCTCCTGTTGGTCCGTTGGTCCGTTGGTCCGTTGGTCTTTTGATTGAATGGTTTCTTGTTTTTTTGATTGTTTTGGGTTTTGTTTATTTTGTTGAATCTAGGGTTTTGGTGCAAGGGGATAATATATATCTGGAAATGGAGAATGAGGTCGAGAGAGTTGGTGGGCATGATTTGGGAGGGGAAAATGATGTTGGGCGTCAATTTGTTGGAGATGATAAGGTAGAAGGGAGTGTTGATAGATCGACAGATGTGGAAGATGAGGTTTTTGAAGAGGCAGTTGATTCCCATGAACAATTGCAGACAGAGGAAGCTAAATTGGAGTCAGGGTTCATTGTTGAGACAATTAATGATTCAGCTTTGAAACCGGTGGATGAGAGTCTGAATTTGGCAAATGAAGTGGGGACTTTTGAGGAGGCTGTTGATGTTGATGTTCCTACTGCTGAGGTTGGGAATCCTGAGGAATTGGATGGAGTTGTTGGCAGAGAAGAGATGAAGGATTTGGTGGGTGGTGATAGAGTTGATAAGATTGATGAAGGAGGGACAAGTAAGGAAGGGGGGGATGATGAAGTAAATGGTGAAAAGGAGGTTTCAGAGATTGGTGGTAGTGAAAAAATTGAGGTTTTGGAGGACGTTGAGGCGGATTCTAGTCATCAAGTTGAATCAAGTAGGGAGTTTATGCTTGAGGATGGCAAGGAGGAGGAGTTGAAATTTGATGAGATGGGAAATGAACATCAGAAAACCAGTGAACCTGTTGAGGCCCTAACTGACCTTCAGGAAGATAAGGGTGAAAGCTTTTATGAGAATTTGCCTAAGATTGATACAGAACATCAAAGTCAAAAAAGCAGAGAATTGGAAGTTGATATGCCTGTCCTTGATTGTGAAAATGGGGTTCATGAGAGAGAGATGGATAATTCAAAAAGTTTGAATATAGAGCCACAATATGATACCAATGGAGATGTGAAGGATGCCTCAGCACCCTTGGATTCTCTGCATCAAGGGGAAACTAAGCAACTGAAAGAGGAGGCAATAGCTGTGCCAGAAATTATAAACTCACTGTCAGAGAAGCTTGTGAGTAACATTAGTGAGGAGCATACAGTTCATGAAACTAATAGTAGAGCAGAGGAATTCAAGATTTCTGCCCCATCTCATGCTGATGAAAAAGTTAATGGTGTTGGCAAGGATAGTATTGTCATCGCGGAGCCTGTAAAGGAAGCAGAAAAAGTCCCGGAAGAGAAACAGAGTACTCAGGGAAATGGTGAAACGGAAATTCCACCTCCAGCAAAGCATGTTTCATCCTCTGAAAAATCCACTGGTCCAGCTCCCCCACCTGCTCGTCCAGCTGGTCTTGGGCGTGCTGCCCCTCTACTAGAACCTGCACCTCGGTCAGTGCAGCAGCAACAGCGTGTTAATGGAACTATGTCTAATGTGCAATCTCAACAGGTAGAGGATTCTACAAATGCGGAGGGTGATGAGTATGATGAGACTCGTGAGAAACTTCAGATGATCAGAGTGAAATTTTTGCGGCTTGCCCATAGGCTGGGGCAGACTCCCCATAATGTTGTTGTAGCACAGGTTTTATACAGGTTGGGATTAGCTGAGCAGCTGCGAGGAAGAAATGGAGGCCGTGTTGGTGCCTTCAGTTTTGATCGTGCAAGTGCCATGGCTGAACAGCTTGAAGCAGCTGGGCAGGAACCCCTTGATTTCTCATGTACAATTATGGTTCTTGGGAAGACAGGAGTCGGTAAAAGTGCAACCATCAATTCCCTATTTGATGAAGTAAAATTTGGGACTGATGCGTTCCAACTGGGGACAAAAAAGGTTCAGGATGTTGTAGGCACTGTTCAAGGGATTAAGGTACGAGTCATTGATACACCAGGTCTTCTCCCATCTGGGTCTGACCAGCGCCAGAATGAAAAGATCCTTCACTCTGTCAAGCGTTTTATTAAGAAAACTCCTCCAGATATTGTGTTGTATCTTGATAGGTTGGACATGCAGAGCAGGGATTTTGGTGACATGCCCCTCTTGCGCACCATAACTGAGATATTTGGTCCATCAATTTGGTTTAATGCTATTGTGGTCCTGACTCATGCAGCATCTGCTCCTCCAGATGGTCCAAATGGTACTGCATCAAGTTATGACATGTTTGTCACTCAACGTTCTCATGTTGTTCAACAAGCAATCCGTCAGGCAGCTGGTGATATGAGGCTTATGAATCCAGTTTCATTAGTAGAGAACCATTCAGCATGCAGAACAAATAGGGCCGGTCAGAGAGTTTTGCCAAATGGTCAGGTTTGGAAACCACATTTATTATTACTCTCCTTTGCATCGAAGATTCTTGCTGAAGCAAACATGCTCTTGAAGTTGCAAGATAGTCCTCCTGGGAAGCCTTTTGCAACTCGATCAAGGGCACCTTCTTTACCGTTTCTGCTCTCATCTCTTCTCCAGTCAAGGCCACAACTTAAGCTGCCCGAGGAACAGTTTGGTGATGATGATGGTCTAGATGATGAATTGGAAGAGTCATCAGATTCTGAGGATGATTCCGAATATGAAGATTTGCCACCATTTAGAAGTTTGACAAAGGCCCAGGTGGCCAAGCTTACTAGGGCTCAGAAAAAGGCATATTTTGATGAGTTAGAATATAGAGAAAAACTTTTTATGAAGAAACAGTTGAAGGAAGAGAAAAGGCGACGAAAGATGATGAAGAAAATGGCTGCTGCAGCTAAGGACCTGCCAAGTGAATATGGTGAAAATGTAGAAGAAGAAACTGGTGGTGCTGCATCTGTTCCTGTTCCCATGCCAGATTTAGCCTTGCCTGCTTCTTTTGATTCTGATAATCCCACCCATCGGTATCGTTATCTTGATACATCAAACCAGTGGCTTGTAAGGCCTGTTCTAGAAACTCATGGCTGGGATCATGATGTTGGTTATGAAGGTATAAATGTTGAAAGATTGTTCGTGGTTAAAGACAAAATTCCTTTATCGTTTTCTAGCCAGGTAACAAAGGACAAGAAAGATGCCAACGTTCAAATTGAATTAGCGAGTTCTATAAAGCACGGGGAAGGAAAATCAACTTCTTTAGGTTTTGACATGCAAACTATGGGGAAAGACTTGGCATATACTTTACGCAGTGAGACAAAGTTCTGTAATTTTAGGAAGAATAAGGCAACAGCTGGTCTATCAGTTACTCTGTTGGGTGATGCCTTATCAGCTGGATTGAAGATTGAAGATAAATTGATTGCTAATAAACGGTTCCAAATGGTTGTGACTGGTGGTGCAATGACTGGCCGTGGTGATGTAGCTTATGGTGGCAGTTTGGAAGCCCAGCTGAGAGACAAGGATTATCCGCTTGGCCGTTCCCTATCAACACTTGGGCTCTCTGTAATGGATTGGCATGGAGATCTTGCTATTGGTTGTAATATACAATCCCAGATTCCAATAGGACGATCTACAAATTTAATTGCCCGTGGCAATTTGAATAACAGGGGGACAGGACAAATCAGCATTCGGGTAAATAGCTCAGAACAGCTTCAGATAGCATTAATCGGACTCCTTCCTCTATTGAAGAAGTTTTTTAATTACCCTCAACAAATGCAGTATTGAAAATGATGAAAATCTAGGTTGTTTGTGCTTCAGCAGTCAAATCAATGGTACGAATCAACTTCAAATGTGCCTTCTGATGATGGGCATTTTTAAAAGTGAAAAGGCTGCTTGTTCTTTCCTTTTATTTTGTTACCCTCAAAAGCCCTCCCTCTCTGTGAAAGTTAAGATTTCAACAATATGTTGCCTTGATTATAGTGAGACTAGTTTTCTTTGTTGAAATATTTCATATGGTGGTTTTTGTTAACATTGAGCCGCCTGGCACACGCTGCTTCTGGATCAACCGCACATCTGAACCTATACATCCTATATGGGTGTGGAAATTGGTTTCCTTTGTACAATGTAAAGTGCGTTCCTAGCATAGGCTAAATCGGATCTGTGGATCTTTCCTTTCCCATTGTAGATGCTAGAAACATATCAGAAGTTTTTGTAGTTTGTCATCCTTTCAGTCATGATGTGATAAAACTCATTTAGTTTCTTTTGACATGCTTGCATTTGATTTGATGCATTATATATAAGATAAGTCTCAAGGGTATTTTTCTTTAAAATGGTTTAATTTTTCTTTTGATGAAAATGTTTTTTGTTCAATTTTTCTGTTCTCAACAATGAAAGATATGGATTTTTTCCCCCGGGAAAACAATGAATCAAACATTTTGAATACTTCATTGTTAGTGTTAATTGTGCTTATTTTTTTTTTTTCCGTTCATCTTTTTTCCCCAAATTTTTGAAGTATTAAGTGCATTTTGAAATGTTGTGATGAGAACCCTTATCCTTGAGCAGTGGGAGTGTCACACTTTGGACAATTGTGTGGTGTTTTTGGTTCGATTTTCTTACTTAAATACACTACTGTTTTACCAAGTTTTATAATCTTGTGTGCTATTGTTTGTGCATTTCATGATAAAAAGATAAAATACAAATTAAGGAAAATTACTGGGACTCCTTGAGCTATGGCATATTTAGATCCTCCAATGTTGAATTTATACAGTACGACAGGGATAAGTTTGCTTGATGAACTTGAAGAATGCCATATTGTGGTTTTAATCTTTGAGATCAGATCCCACTCTTATCATAGTTAGTATTAAATGTCAAATTCGGAATGAATTTTAGTTTCAGAATTAAATTTCATACCAAAACCAAATAACCGTAATCCCAAAAAAATTAATACATAAAATAACAGTAAGGCCTTTCAGCTTTTGCAACTCTTGTCGTTAATTGTTGTTATTATTATATATAGAGTATAATGAAAAACTGTTATGGATGATGAAGTTGGCAAGCTCATTTGTCGGTTTTAGTAATTGAAAAGGGCCATTAGCTATCCTTTATCTACTTCTTGTCAAAGATTCACAGTTTGAATTTTGTCAACATGCTCATCTTGTTTAGCTTCAGAATATGCATGCTCATCTTGTTTGATTGCTTGTGGGGCTTCAAGCAATAATTTGCCTCATAATGGTCATCAATCGAGTGCCTAAAACTTTTTTGCGCAAAAGTTCGCTTCAGAATATCCTTTATTTGATACGGATATAGATTATTAGATTTTGCCTGTTCTATGAGGATTATTTTATTAAGGTGAATTTCAATTATCAGCGTAAAATAACGAATTTCTCTTAGACTATGCATGGTAATCGACTATCCTATTTGACCCATCATTTTATTGAACGAATTTTTGCTAAGCAAATTCCCAAATGGTAAAACAAACTAAACAAAGATACAAAATATTTCATCTCCTGATTTGTTAACAATATATAACTCTTAACATCATATTCAACAATAGCATTACCGAAATTGCCAGAGGGCTGCCACTGAATTCTGATAATATTTTACACCCAACCAAACTTTGCACTCAAACGATGCAAGAAATTGAAATATGCATGCCTCCATCTTCTATTACCCACTAAAGGGCCAACTACACTCCAGAAACTCACAATGAATCCAAGTGCCATGCTAACAAAAAACCAAAACCAATCCACTTCAAGACCACTATCACCTTCTCCATTTCCATCTAGATTTTCAGTTCTGGGTTTAACATCATTTTCACTGCAATTTTCGAGCGGGGGTCCACAGAGGCCTTTGTTGCCAGTGGAACTGGAGGCACTAAAACTCTGCAACTGAGTTCCTGAAGGAATTTTCCCTGTCAAATCGTTATCGGACAGGTTCAAGAGGCTCAAAAATGTAAGCTTTGTCATGCTCTGAGGGATTTCTCCTACTAAATGATTTTGTGAAAGATCCAGAGCTTCTAATGATCTCATAACACCAATGTCCTCAGGAATTTTTCCTGATAAAAGATTATCTGATAAATTCAATGACTTCAATCCTCCAAGTTTTGTCACTTCCTTCGGAATGTCTCCTATTAATTTGTTGCCAGAAAGATCTATAATCTTTACGAATCTAAGAATAGAGCTATAGATAACCATTCTTCCTTTCATGACAATTGTAGCATAATCTCGAATAATGTCTCCGTCTCCTCCACCAAAAAAATTAGAAATTCGGGCTACAGAAACACTTGTAGCCATGGCACTGAAGTTGCCAATACAGCTTGGAATGGTCCCAGAGAGATCATTGTGAGATAGGTCCAGGATTTGCAGAGAAGGCGATTGGCAAAGTTCTGCAGGTATATGGCCTTGGAATTTATTTGCACGAAGGTTCAGAACAAGCATTAATGGAAATCTTGCCACAATCCAATGTGGAATTTGCCCTATCAGTTCATTTTCCCCAAGGTCAAGTACGGATAATGCTGTGCAATTCTTAAGCGACAATGGTATTTCACCGGAGAGGCTATTGTCACGAAGATGTAAAGAATGAAGAGTGGTTATAGCAATTGACTCGGGGATGCTGCCACTAAAATTGTTATAGCTTAATCTTAGCTGCATTAATCTTGACCAACGAGACCAACAGTCAGGTATTTCTCCAGACAAATGATTATTGCCAAGGTCAAGAAAGATCACAGTCTTAACCTCATGGATCTTGTAACATACGAAGTGTGATATATAGCCTGAAAATGAATTGTTCGAAACATCTAAAAAAGAAACGTTGGAAGAGACAGGAGGGAGCGATCCTTCGAAACGATTTGAGTTCAAGTCAATTATTGAGGAAGATAGACCATCAATCTTTGGAACGATCCATGAATTTGGTTGTGAGAAAGATTTAAGTAAGAAAAATTTGCAGATGAGTTCCAAAACAGAAGTGGAATGCTGCCTGAAATACCTGAACTTGACAAGTCCAATTCATATAAAGAGCTTAGCCAATGAAGCCAAGTTGGAAACTGTGGCCCTACGCCCCAAGATCTCAATCGCAAGACCTGAAGATGAATTGGAGGAGGAATCCAACCAGAACTAACTCTCAATGTCAAACGGTTGTTGGATGCATCAAACTTTCTTAATTTTGTGAGATTTGCGAAGTGAACCTCCGAAACATTACCCTCTAACATGTTGTAAGAAATGTCTGTCTCCAATAAATTTGTGAGCTCTCCAAGAGAAACAGGGAGAGTTCCACCCAGCTTGTTATGGTCGAGCAACAGAGATCTTAAGGACATCAAATTTGCTAAAGCAAATGGAATTGAACCAGAAATGGAGTTAACTGAGAGACGAAGATAGACCAAGTTCTCAAAATGCCTGAGATTATTGCTCAAGGAACCAGATATTTGACACCCATATAAATCTAAAGACTCTAGCACGTGTGATCCGCATCCTTGCAGAACCTCAAAGATTGCATTTATATCTTGGCTTAGGCTGACGTTTGCCAGACTGAGTGACCTCAAATTGCAAAAATTTTTGAAGGAACTTGGAATTCCTCCATCTAGTTGAAGGTCATAATTGAATGACATGTCAAGGCTAATGAGAGAGGTCATATTTCCAATGGAGCTTGGAATTTTACCTTGCAATGAATTATACCCAAGATTGAGATGCTCAAGATTGCTCAGATTAAATAACCAACTGGGTATTGACGAATTCAAAAGATTATGAGATAGGAAAAGTTTCTGAAGTGAAGTCATGTTTTGAAAATCTTTAGGAACTGGTCCTTGGAACTTGTTATATGATAGATCAAGAGACTTTAGAGTTTTAAGACGAAATACCCAGTTAAGATCTGAAGATTCACAAAAAGAATTACTTGACAAATCAAGAACTGAAAGAGATGAAAAGTTGACATTTGGTAGTGACTGAATATGATCAAAACGGCAATTAGACAAATGCAATTCTATTAGAGAAGGGAGCCCGCTCATCACTTCCAGCCAATTGAAGGCTTGGCTCAGATTCACAGAACTCAAATCAAGAAACTTTAGCAAATAGAGATTAGAAAGCCAATGGAAACTGTCAACGTATGTCCCATAAAAGGTGACCTTTAGATTAAGATATTGCAAATTTGAGAGATTGCCAAGTTCACGAGGAACCATTCCTCCAAATCCTGCACCAGAGAGATTGAGGTATCTTAAACTCTCCATTGAGCCAAGGAATTTGGGAATTTGAATTCCTTCAAAATTATTATTGCTTAAATCCAAGAACCTCAAGTGCTTCAAATTGAGCAAAGATGGGCTAATCTTACCGCCAAATATTAACTTCTTGTAGTCCTCTTGAAGGGTATCCTCGTACACTCCGCGCTGATCGTCATAATCTTTAAAAGATAGACTTCGAAGATGGAGTTCAAGAACATGGCCAGTTAAGTTGCTGCAAATGACTCCGTACCATGTGCAGCAATCTCCATCACCAACCCATGTTGCAAGCCGGTTTGAAGGATCTTTCAGCTCATGCTTGAGGCTCAGGAGAGCTTCTTTTTCGATTTGACTGCAACCTGAGCTATTGGAGCTTGCATAACAGAAGCCAGGACTAATGGTTGCCATGAAGAACAGCCAAAGTAAACGAATTATAACTGTATTACTCATTGATTTAGACATGAACATTCACTTCAGTGCAAGTATATTGCCAATGGGTTGCATTTTAAATTGTAAGTTTTATGATTGAAAAGGTTCAATGCACAAAGTCAGAGTCTTTTGGTAGATGGGTGGGGAAGGATCTTCAATTCCAAAGCGTAAAGTCTGACCTTCGAGGTTTTGCATTTTTGAAAGGCATAACCCGTATTGAGACCCCTAAATTTACTTTATCACTTTAGGCCCCTAAAATTTCATTTTATATATCTAGGCCTTCAAACTTCACAGATTTAAAATTTTAAACCTTTATATTAATTTTTTAACAAAAATTATTTTCTTTTAGCCCTAAAATTTTATATTTCTAACATTCATACCATTTTTTACCTTTTAACATTTATATCACTTTTAAAATTTTTTCAACGGTGAAAAATAAATTTACTTATTTTAATTTCTAATATTTTAAATTAAAAATATAAATTTATATACATTTTAAATAATTTTAAATTTTAAAAATAAATAAACAATTTAATGTTAAGATAAAAAATTATAATAAAACTATTGTTTTTCAAATAAAATATTATATTTTCAAAATAAAATATTATGATGAAAAGGAACACCATAATTAAAAGAGATTATGATAAAAAAATATTTATAATTCTTCAAAATTTAAATTTTATATTTTTAATACATTTTTTAGTTTTTTGTACAAAATTTTATTTAAATTATTGTGAATCATTTTTTATAATATAACTCTTATAAATAGTGGATACCAATGTATGTCTGTATATCACCAAAAAATGTGACAGATTTTCTAACCAACTCAAACTTTTTATAACCATTATGTTAACCTTCATTTTTTTGAATCATGCTTTTTGGGTACATGAAAAAAATTTATATTATAAAAATTTACTCACAATAATTTAAAATATTGTGAAAAACAGTATTATTATTATAATTTTTTTAAAATTTTATCATAATAGCATCAACTTGTTTGTTTATTTTTAAAATTTAAAATTATTTAAATATATTTATAATAATTTAAAATATTAAAAATTAAAATAAGTCAATTTATTTATTTTCGGTGAAAATTTTGAAAAGTGATAGAAGTATTAAAAGGTAAAAAAATGGTATGAATGTTAGAAATATAAAACTTCAGGGATCAAAAGAAAATAATTTTTGTTAAAAAATTGACATGAGGGTTTGAAATTTCAAAACCGTGAAGTTCAAGGATCTAAATATACAAAATAAAACTTTAGAGGTTTAAAGCTAAAAAATCAAAAAATTTAGGAACCTAAATATAGATTTTGCCTTTTTGAAAATTTCAAACTTACGTTTCAACTTAAACTTCTTAATTTTAATTTTTATATAAATTATTATGTAATTTTGGTCAATTGATTCAAGCCTTTTGTTGATTATTTTTTTTTAAAAATTGTTAATATAAATAATTTTACTTATGAAATAAAAATATTGGCGTAATACATATATGGCCCCCTGTACTTATCATTTTTTGTCAGTTTGCCACTTCAACTTATAGTTTTGTCATTTTGACACATGAATTTGGCTAAAATGTAATTTTAAAACCCCTGTAAGCACATGTAGCACGAAATAACGAATCAACATGTGTCACATCGTAAGTGTTTAACTGACCAAAAACTACAAGTAGAGGTGTCAAACGGACAAAAAATGTCAAGTACAGGGGGTGATAGAAGCATTATGTCATTATATTAGTGCAAACTAGTGTATTTTAGCCAAGTTCAAGTGTCAAAATGACAAAACTATAAGTTAAGGTGTCAAACTAACAAAAAATAATAAGTATAAGGGACCGTGTATGTATTATGTCAAAAATATTTTATCATTTGATGTATAATTTGTCATAAATGCAACCTAGATCTTAAGTTATTATATATTAATGTTATTTATTTTATTGTTAGCCATTATTTGGTTTAATTTCATTAAAGAATTCATTTTATTTGAAAATGAATTTCAAATGAAATTCATTTGCAAATAAATTTTTATTAATGAAGTGTGTTTAATTTAAATGAATAATTTATAAAATTTATTTGAAATGAATTCCATATTATGTTATATTGTGTTTGGTATAAATCTTGAATTCATGTTTTTATCAAATACACTTTTTTAAATATAAAGATATTTTTGAAAATAAAAGTAAAGAGGGGTGTTTTAGTCATTTAAAAGTATAGATTTAAAATTTGTGGAATTCATTTGAAAATTCCAACCATTCCAAAAATTTAAAATTTAGAATTGAAAATGAATTTCATACAAAATTCATTTAAATCAAACATATATCATTTGGATTTACAAATGAATTTCATAAAATTTTGTAAAATTTATTTATACCAAATACACTCTTAAATTATAGCAACTGATTAAAATAAACATGGCGGGGGGTGGGCATGTTGTTCTACTGATTGGAAAATTATATTACGAGAGAAAACTCAATTGAAGACAATGTTTTTCTACTAGAAAACTGAAGCAAATGGTCAGCTTTATAGCATTTTTAAGATAAGCCACTATTCCTACAGGCTAGATATTGTATTTTCTTGTAAAAAAAATTCAGCAGAAAGAATTGGGAAGATCCAAATCCTAAAACATAACCGGAAAAATTGAAATAATCCATATTTTGCTCCCCACACTTTTATTTTTTTTTTCAACTTACCACCTCCACTTCTATTTGTATAAATTAAGTTTTCAAACTTTTATTTTTATTCATATTAAACTTTAGTACTTTTATTAACTCTTTCAATAAATATAATTCTGAAAAATTTGATAAATTATGTTATAATTTAATTATTTATTATTTATTTTTAATATAAAGATTATAAAAACACTATTAAATACCAAATACTCTTATGAAAATTAAATGTAAATTATATAATTGTAATTTATTGGTTAACAAAAATTGTATCTAATATTATAAAAATAAAAACTTGAGCAAGATTCTACTAAATTTTATTTTAGTAGAATAAACTAAAATAAAATTTAGTAGAATTTTACTTAATTTTTATTTTTATAA
>CATIWM010600363.1:0-22859 GCA_949671775.1 Mallotus repandus | reverse complement strand
CATATCCTTAGCAGGAGGTGAAGATCAAGCACATCGTGACGGAATGGAATGATAAGTAGAATCGGCAACGGAGGATATGAAATAGAAGCATTCCCGTCATCAACATCTGAGTCATTACTTTTTTCAGCACTAGGGCCCATAGTTGTTCCCCTTGAAGCAGCACGTGTTGATTGAGATCGTGCTTCTTCCTAGAGGTAATTAAGAGGCAAGGGATTGAGTTCCAAGAGCAAAAAGGGTAAAGTCAGCACCTTTAGTTGACCTCGTTAATTAAGAACCAGAGCCTATTCAAGCAAATCTGATTCAAGGCACAAAATAGAGTTTCTTAATAACCAGCATCCTCACTAGTTCCAACTTCCTAGCTGGCCGGCGTCCCTGTTTTAGTATGTGATATATATATATATCCTCTAATGAGGTGTTGTCATAGTTCTGCGGAGTGATGTTCCAACATCCCTTCCTGTCCCAGCTTCTTTTCTCGCATCGCTTAGTAAAGAGTAAGAGCTTCCGAGAAAGCCAAGGATCCGAAGTATAATATTTCTCTACAAAGAAACTTCTCTTCTTTGCTTTCACCTCTCTTTTTCATTCCATTCCCCTCTAACAGAACAACTAGAATATCAGGTCAAGTCCAGCCCTTTCGCCAATAAATGCAACGAGATGCCTTTTCTTTTGCTTTACACTTCAAAAGGCCTTCCAAGGCTAGTCATTCATCTGATGACAATATTATAGGAAGGGTCTACGATTGTCGGGTCATGTTCGTGAACTTATAAAGAACTTTTAGAATTGCTTACACTTCTCGAAAATTACTAAAAGATTGGCCTATGACCCCTCACAGAAAAAGGGTTTCTGCTTAAACTTAAAGGAATTTCATATAAGTCTTTGGGCGTACTTTGACGAGGGGTGACAACTCGTTCTTTCTATTCTATAGGAGTGCCAATAGCCAATAAAAGATATATAAAATCTTACTATTAAAATAGAGGGATTCTTAGTCTAGTCTAGCACGTAGTTTCAAAGAATTAAATTAAGAGAATCAGCAATCTATGCCTTACGAACGTCAACCACCTCTTTAAGGTCTTTAGTAGTTAGGGGGCACGGAGCCACTGTTATCTCGTCTTAGCGAGGATGGTACCCACTCCTCTTATTGGCTGGGGATGTACACAGCAGTTGAAGCAACGTATAATAAGCATCGATCGCGATACGCCTTCGATCACCCGAATAGATTGAGTAAAGTAATGGCATCCACTGAGAGCTTGACTTTACTGGCATGACATTTAAAGAAGGCTACGTCTAGACCTGATGAATCCCTTAGTCTTCCGGTCGAGGCATATTATCTAAGCGACTCTCCTAGTGCTTAGTGGACCAAGTGTATTTTCTTTTAGTTAATCTACCCGTTTTACGACCGGTTTCTTATTATCCTTCGCTTGTAGCAACTGAATCTTGTTTCCAATACAGCACCATTGATTTGTCTATTGGCCAAGGAAACCTGGGAATTCAAGATTTTGTTATGTCTTCTAGACATTTATTATGTTGTCGCTACTGCTTTTCAATTTGAATTGCATCAAAGCTCTCGTTCGAACTTCATCTATGAGAATTCAAAACAAGAACTCGAGACTTAAAATGAATCCAAGTGGAGGTTCTTTCTCAGGGTGTAAGGAATAGCACGCAAAAGACAGCCTGGAAAGACAAAGATAGGTTTTCTTAATAAAAAGTGGTGGATGAGCGGTAATGGCTGGGGAAGGGGACAAGTACATCCTTTTGTTCTCAGTTCATGGGAATTGCTTCCATCACTAACCAGTTCAGCTGGGCTTTTATATTCCAACCTCAAATCCGAACAAGTTTGACAAGACTAGATCCATCAATAAACCTAGGTCCAATATTTGCTTGTACAAGCTAGCCATCAATAGACAGACATCCTTTTGCCTTCCCCTATTGGGCATAGCCTTTTCTCCGTTAGGCTCCTGTAAGGGTGGGTATGAGAAGGGTCCCCCTCTCCCTTGTCAAAGCTTAGTTATCCGTGAATGAGAACTCATTTTGCTTATTGGCTGGTAGCTCCATGGTTGGTTTGCTCAAAAGCGAGTTTTTACTCTTTGATCATCAAGGAATAAAGGTGTGATTACCTGAGGTGAGGTTGACCTTCCTTTTGCCTTAGAAGAGGTCTAGTTTAGGTCAGTGCTCTATTTTTCTATAAAATATCTTATCTTTTTTTAGGCAATACCTATGAATTTAGCTCGGACTGAATCCACATCCGCCTATGTAGCTCTTCTATATGAGCGGACCTTTTTTCAGTCCTATTCTTTCCTCCAAAGTTAAGTTCCTTTTGGTTCGACCGAACCTCATGTTGGGACGTGGACGTCTACACCTCTTTCTATTTTGAGACGGCCATGGGTTCCGCCAATCCTGCTCTATCCAATTTAAGGTCGTCTGAACCGGATACCCTGCTCCAGATTCCACTTTGCTCCTACATCAAATCCTTCCTCCTCCGTGAACATTCATAGAGGGAGACTTCCTAAACAAAGACTCCAGGTCATTGAAAGAAGCACAAGGCTTTAGCAAGCCACCCAATGTAGGACGAATTACCTCCTATCCATTCTAGCTACTCCACACTGGCCTTAAAAGTGCCTACTTTTCTTTCTTCACAGAGATGTAGAAAGTTTGATTGAATTACGTATAGAAAGAGAGACATGCTTTTCTTTTTTTGCTCTTGTTTTGTTGGAATAAGAGCTTTTGTTGACTTTCCTTCGTCACCTGATAACTTTCCTGCTTGTGGTTGACTTTGTCGGCTTTGGTAGGGTGGTAGCATATCCTTTAGTAAGGCTAGGCACCTTCCTTTTCTTTCCCCCACGCGTAAGAGGGATCTTGCACTGAAATAGTGCATTTGAGATGGCAAAGTCAAGAACCAAGCTAACTGAATCTCCTATGCCCTATTCCTTCTCTTTTATTGATCTAAGAAAACTCTAGTAGGCCACTTCATCCTTTTCGTTTCCTTATGTCTATATGAGCTTCTTTCGATTCGATGGCAGACAATTTCTATGCAGCCTTTGGGAGTTCCTTCCTGGTGTAGCATTACTTCTTAGTGCCATTCCTTTGGTCCCAGTAACCATTACAGGAAGTGTCCTGAGTGCTTATAACTCTTTCTTTCCCCTGTACTTTACTAAATAAATGGTGCTCGCGCACCCGCTTTTTCTTGACCTTGCTTGCTTTAGTCTTACTATCCCTGGCTCTTGAAAGATTCTACTATCTTAACTATAAATACAAAAGGTAATAAAGATTCTATTCTTGACTCTAGATGATCTATCTCAATAGTAACTCATTAAGTAATAAGTAATATCATAAGAACCAGTAATTGGAATAACATCCCTAAAACTTCATTTTTTGGTACAGCTTGAAGAGACAAAAGATTAGAGGTGGGCAGATGAGATGACACTCAAAGCATTGATACTCTAAACCCTGGGAATGGTACTTCAATTTGATGGGCTAGACCAAGAGAAGAGGGAACTTCCATTGCAACTTCCATCGATCGAGTTTCAATTGCTTTTTTCTGTTGATCCAGGTGAGAAAGCTTACTGAGCCTGCCTCTGCTTCTCCCGCAAATACCCATAGGTATGTACCCGGGTGCATAGCCCATTCTCTGCTCTTTTCTTGAGCGTTTCACACTAAGCTCTTCGATCTTCAGGGATACGCGATTCTTCCAAGTCCAAGTGTTTTCCCCACAGAATATCTGCTATCAAATCACCTTCAAACAGTTTCTACACTAGATTTTATGTTTCAAAGAAGTAGGTTTCTTTTTTTGTTGAGTGATATTTCAACCATTTCCCTAACTTCCACTCTATTGTCCACTTTTAATAAACGTGATTGATTCTGCGAGATGCAATTCTATTTTAATAGGCTCTATCTATTCTATTATGGCCGGCTTGGATACATCAGAGGAAGACCATCATCTCTATCTGGGTACAATTTTCCAAACCCAAGGATTTTGCTCTCTTTACCAATTATTACTCTTCCTCATCGACATATCTATTCCCCAATCCTCCCGTGCTCTAGCAATTGCGTGATACTAAACCAAATCGAGCTCTTCGCACCTGGATAGTACTCTTTTCACCGTGCTTTTGATTGTCTTACTTCAGCGCCATGCGCTTTATAAAAAAGAAAGAGATCATTATCTTGAGAGTGAAAAGCAAGCGTAAGCGATAGAAAGGATAGTCCCTCACGCATTTGCGCAAACTACTAGAAAATGGTAAGATCATTAGCGAAAGAAGGACCAACGATGATCCTATCCTAAAGGAGAATGAGGAGTAGGAGGAGTCAGTCGTCTTTGAAGATCGAGGAAGGTAGTGTCGGACAATTATGCCATTCGGGAGTAGTCTTCTACAAAGGGAAAGCCTGTATCGAGTAAGTGGAGAGGAAAGATCTCCAGAGATTATTATCTCATTCCATTCCAGTTGCTCAACCAGTAACCAATAACGAAAACTAAAAAATCCATGGCTTCCCGGTAGAACCCCATTTGGCCTAAGCTATTTTGGAACCGGAAAAAAGAAGCGATTTTTGCATAGCTTGCTCATAGTGCAGGTCCCACTTGTATATTATATTGGGCTAAAGAAGCATCAAACAGGTTAGAGTTACCTTCTTGGGTTTCCATTGACCAAGATTTGCTTTCATTATATGGGCAATACCGATCTACTTTAGTAGATCATATGGATGTAGAAAAAGCTTCTGATTTTTATGAAATGGCAAAGAGATATTTCCAATTAAACCATAGATGTCCACTTCATACTTAGAGTATTCGATTTTGGCTTGCTTGGAATAATAGGGATAATCGCCTATTATCTCTTTCTTGATGCCCACAATTGGATGCTAGTCTCTAAGTCCCTGCTTTGGTTGTGCCTTATCTTAGGGCATCAATCCAATTATTAGTATCCATATAATACCGCTTATTTTATTCCTTTACAAAGACAAAGACCATATTTATCCCACCCCCCTCTTCTGGGGACCCCCTTGATCTACCTCTAGGGTTCATGCTTTAATAAGCTCACTCGTGCCATATGACCTCGTCCTAGAAGATTCATACTAAATCTATGCCACTAGCTTGATGTCCCCCATCTTCTTCGAGAAATGGTCCCATTTCTGATTCAATTGCAGTAGGAAATCCAGTACAGTAAGAAAGGCAAGGCAAAATACTACTACATTGCCCATCATTTGCTCACTTCTCTACCTAAGATGCACATTAGATGGGGCACTAGTGCTCTTCTTTATTACTTTCTTTCCTGTGCTAAATCATTCCCTCAGAATAGATATAGGAACCTCCACCTTCAATGCAAGCCTATGCGATATCCTTTAGGGCTTACTCGACTCTAGATAACCTTTGGAACCAATTCCATTAAGCCTAGCGACATCAATCCCACCTGTCCCTTAGTTCAAGTGCAAGGGAATGGATCAAAGAATGCATTGCCAATACCGACATCGGAATCAATAATAAAGGAATTAGTCCCGCTCGGATAATCGGCTTCTCCTCCCTTTGATGGTATGAGGAATGAAAAGCGAAAAGGTTGTTGTCTCCTCCCTCAAAGCCTATTCGATAGCAGCTTGTACTCTTATTTCCGTTCTATCAGAGCATGAGATGCACCTTCTTCTCCTATTGATTCAATTCCTTCATTAAATGTGTAGTAAGAATGGCTTGTGCAAGAATTGATATTTCTTATTTTGTGGCTACTTCTTCAGAAAGTGTCCAAGTTGTGGTCTGTCCTCAAATGAGGAGGATGGAGTCTACTGGAGCCAGTACTTCAGGTACTAAGCCTCTACTTCTAGGGAGAGATATGTCTCCCATTCGTTCGATCTCGCCCTAAGGAAGCTACTTAGGGTTTTCACATCAGGAAACTCATTACTATTAGAAGGGAGAAGTTCAAGATGGACCTCTGGCTCCTTTGGGCATAGGATTCTTCCTTCTTTAAGCTTTAAGAAGAAAGGGATAAGGCTGATGCCATTAAGGCAATGAAATTGATGAGAAAAAGTAGTTTGGCAGCTAGAGAATCAGCAGTTACTCTTCTTACTATTCTCGAATCCCCTCTTTGCATTCTTCTTATATGAAATAGTTAATCCAATCAATAGCAAGAGTGTTGTGGGACTGTCCTCTTAATAAGGATTTTCCTCCTTTCTTCCCCTCTCCTCCCAGTCAAAGTTGTTTCGGTCAATGAGCCTATGTCCTTTATTCAATTAAGGGAAGTTTACTTGTCCAATAGTTGCTAAGGCCCATGACCCTAATCAGTCAACCATACTTCGCTAAAAATGGAGATGGAAAGAACCTCAACAAGGTTAACTTCAAGTTAAGATTTAGTCATTGCAGGAACTATTCTAGTGGTTCAAAAGTAGGGTCCCCGAATAATAATCTGAGAAAAGTGATTCAAGTTCAACATAGTACGTGAGTCGCTCACCTATATCCATCCCAATACTTGATCTTTATGGTAGTCAAGGAGCAACCAAGGGAAGGTACTCAAGGTAGAAAGAAAAAGATGAATAAATGGGTAGGGAAGCCAAGGCAAGTGTATAAGAGAGCTAGCTTGTATAAGAGTCTTAATAAGAGGACTCAAAAAGGTCCAACTCGTACTAAGGCTATCGGTACTACTCTTCCTAAATTCCTAATGTGTATAAGGTGTCTCCTATGTTTATTGTGTCTAATAGTAAGACCAGCTCATCCCTTGAACTAGATAATCTCCCAGCCAATGGGTAAGCTAGTTCTTTAGCAAAATCAATAGTCTTTCAAGCAAGCTATGGATAAGAAAGATAGGTCAAAGGTCAAGGACCTAAGCTATTTGAGTTCAGACTTTAAGCCAGAAAAATTCCTTTTCCCATTGATCCTCTTGAAGAAGAAAAGCTAAACCTATCTAGCTCTAATAGTAAGCACATCGACAAACCCAATTGGAGTTCTAAGCTAAGCCCTTTCTTTCAATGTCATGCCAGTTGAGCCAGTAGACGTCTTAAGGTAAGCTCTTCATGTTGCAGCAGTGTCTGTTGTAATTTCTGGGAGTTATATTCCAGCCTTTACAATTGCAATTGCTAGACCAGAAAGTGTTTTGCCCACTATTTACATTAACATTAATGGAAAATTGGATAGTACTCTTGCCCCTGGTCCAATTGTGGGAGTAGGAGTCTTTCCTCTAGCCATTGAGAGTTCAACCATTAGAGTGCTTCGTAGGCAGTGCTTTCTCTTATTTTGAGGGCTCAAGAGCATGAAAAGAGATAGGCAAGCATATCTTCTTGAAAAAGGCTATTTTTCAAGCTCTTATCTTTCTTATTTCTTTTGGCAATGAATGAAGTAAGTAAGCAAATGAGATAGCTTAGATTGGCTAGTAGTTCTTCTCCTTATCATAAGAGTTATTTCATACCTGGCTTGCTCTATCAAAAAAAGAAAAAAGACGGTATATAGTTTTTTTGCAAGCTGATAGAGATGCCACAACTCCATCTGAAGGAAGAGCCTGAGATGAATCTCGATAAGGGATTGGAGGTAGATCCGAGGACCCGAAAGAGCTCTGTGGCAGTCGGTCTCGTACTTGAAAGGAACTTACTCAAGGACTGATAAGCTCGAATGAGCAGAAGCTGCCATGCCTTGAAATTCATCCTAACAACCAGAGAGATAGATAGATGGAGCAGATAGAGGAACTAGCCTACCTCTCCTAACTGCAATCGTTATCGCTGGTTGAACTGGCTAAGCCACATCCACCATATAAGCTTAATTAGCTCGCCTCATCTGGTGTATACGGATCGAGAATCTAGTATCGGTGGATGGCTGAGCAGCTTTGTTTGGATTCGTGAGGGAGCATTCGTCTGAAAGGACAGTAACTTGAATCCAAGCCTTTACAGAAAAGATTCATACTTAGCCAGGAAGATTGGAGGAGAACAATTAACACAAAGGAAGCCATGCAAACATTGATAATCTCCAAGCTAGGAATGCGCTTTGATATAATAATCAGTGGCACCATCGACTTCACCATACTCGACTCCCAACGGCATAGAAAAGAAGGGCTCTTCCAAGGTTCGTGACTTAATGCCAGGTTCGTACGGTTTGATTAATATGTAGTTAGCTCCTCCAAAGTTGATTGGGTTTACTTAAGATGTTCTTCATGCTACTTAAGACTTGTTTCATGCCTCTTTAAGCTCTCTTATGTTAAGAGATTTGTTTCAATTTTGTGTTTGAATGAAATTCTCCATCATCACCTTAAGATTTGACTTTGGTTCTGGTTAAGAATAAGCATTCTTTTGCCAAAAACCTAATGAAGGTGGTGCTTTGTAGCCTTGATTTGAATTTAAAGTTTAGTTGCCTCCTTGATTTGACCACAAGAAGTTCGAGTGGTTCCTCCATGGATTCCCTTGAGGTCCACCATTAAAATTATTCAAGGCATTAAGTTGTTCAATTGAGCAGTCTTGGGAATAAGATTTACCTTGTTGACACTCCATAATAAAATGTCCTCCTCCACACACTTAACAAGATAACACCTATGATGGATAATCGGTGAAGTTGAGTTTTTACAACTACTTTGTGAGGGAATCCAACTTAGCATTTACCATGCTTAAACTATCAAGCTCATACTCTCATGCTGCTTTCCTAGGCTGATTTTACTCCCCAGGCCATTGATAATTATTGGATGCCATCGTCTCATAAAAGAGCCTTGTGTAGTGGCATCAGTGGTAATCTGCAAGGATTCAAATAATCCTTAGTAGAAAGTTTGTATGAGAAGCCACTCTGGAATGCCATGGTGAGGGAAATATCTTTGAAAGTCTTTAAATCTCTCCCAAGCATCATAGAGAGATTCGTCAGGCTGCTATTTAAATCCAACTAGGTCTTGGCAATATTTGGCAATCTTTCTAGGCAGATAACACCTAGTGAGGAAAGCCTTAGAAAGTGTATTCCATGAGGTGATGGAGTTTGGCACAAATGATCCCAACCATAATTTTGCTTTATCTTTCATTGAGAATGGAAATAGCCTGAGGTGAATAGCATCCACACTCACTTCATTAATCTTGAAAGTGTCACAAATCTCAAGGAAAGAAGCCAGATGAGCATTAGGATCTTCTTATGGTAGTTCGCCAATCTAGTATTGTGAAACTATTTAGACATATACGTGTTTGATTTTAAAGGTGTTAGCTTTGATGGTTTGCTTCACAATGCAATTTTAGCTTCCTGTGAGACTTAGAACACCATATTCTTCTAAAGTTCTTATTTGTGTTGCTGGTTTACCATTTTTTCTTTCTCTTTCTCTTTACTCCTTATAATTTTTTGCAAGCTTTTTCAATTTTTCGATTTACTCTCTTTGGTTCAAGACATTTTGATCTTGTTTGCATAAATAAGAATCAAGTACCTGAAAAGAAAAAGTAAAGAAAATTAAATAAAAGAAGAATAAAAATGTTAGTCTAGTGAAAATAAAAAGTGAGCTAATATTAGTATTACCGATCTCCCAACGCCAAAAACTTGTTAGGCAAATTCAGTAAGTGCATGGTTCACAACAAATAGTAAAGAGTGAATATGAGTATCATTCCCACAAGGAGATTAATACTAAGTACCAACCCTAATTATATTTCCACAATCTAACAAAATCAAATAATTGTAATGAAATAATAAATTAACTAGCATGAATAGAAAACTTAAAGCTGATATAATTCCTTTTAAAATTAAATAATTAAAAATCTAGAGCTTGAATTTGCTTCACTAACTATTACTTGGATTATAAGATATTTTCACAATTCAATTCATTAACTCAGTCAAGGGTAAACAACTTAAATTACCTAAAGTCTCTTTTAAGTTCATATGAGAATACCAAAGTTAATTATAACCTATTTTCATGGTCACGTTAATTAACTAGGGTTCATTATGTTCCTTAGTAATTTACTACTCCCCAAAGGATTCGTCTACTTTCATGATCGAGGTTGCTAAGTTTTACAAATCTATAAGCTGATAAGTCATGCAACTTTCATTATCTCTAATCTACCCAAAAACATGCATTCAAATAGGCCTAAAATCGAACGCAAGACAGTTAAGCACAACTTGTAAAATTGACTGATAATTAATTCATTCGAAGAAAATTAAGATCAAAACAAGTAATAGACTTGCTACAGAAATCTAAACCCTAAGGAAGGTTTAGCCACACATGGCCATGGTGATGAACACAAACATAATAAAATTAAATAAAGATGAAGAAGAAGAAATAATGATCGTTGCTCTTGATTCTTGCACAAATCCTCCTTCTTTGATCTTCGTTAAGTGCTTATTTGTGTCTTCAAAGTATGAATGGAAGTGAATAAAATGGAATTGGGTAGGGTTTAGTGCCCCTAAAAGCTCTATTGTATCCCTTCTTATAAGCTAGGTCTCATTGAAAACCTACTTACACTTAAATTCTCAAAAAGGAAGCTTTCCCTTCTTGACATGGCTTTCAGCATAGCGTGTTGAATATGGTGTCACGTCCTTCATTTTATGGCACTGTTTCCACCATGGCATGTTGGATCCTATGTCACTCTATCACAATTTTGTCAATTTGTACTAAATAGGACATGATTTCGACCTTAGCCGTGTGCCAACACAGCATCCATCATGTTGTGTCTTAAGGCCTATTGCATTGATTCAGCTTCTAGAATAGGACATGGGCACAAGCATGCCATAACTTAACGTATTTCGTGTAAGTGGGAATAAATGACAAAGAACACAAGCAATTATGGAGTTCAGTTTATCAATAAACCTATGTCTCTACCTAACTTTCCTAAGTTAGAATTTTTGAATCACCATAATCTATTCACTTATATTGAATTTTATAACTTAGAGTTTTAGGCTCAACTCTAACCTTACAAATAAGAGTTTTTAGGCTAATTCTAAACCACAACCCAAGTGTTTTCAATATGTGAACACTTCAAACTTTCACACATAGAACAAGACCTCACTTCCCTTTTCTTAACCCTAGAAAATAGAAGAATAAGGGTGTTTATTCTATTTTATAAACCCACTCTCAAAAGAGCTAATGAATACAAAGAAAGTAGATGAGGATTTTAAGCGCTCAATTGAATGTTAAGAGAAAAAAATTCAACAACCAAAGTGTGTAACTCTTTAATGAAGCTCCAAATGTTGATTTTATAGTTGAGCATTAAAAATATGTATGTTGGGGGCATTAACTTTGTTCCCCACCTCCTTCAAGTATCATTTAATGCAAAATAGCTTTTTTTGCAAGATTTCTACCACTTACAATCGTACGGGGAGGCTCACAATCATAACCTCTGAAAATATAGCCATTACTATTGTAGGTGACCATTGTGCCTTAAAAGGAGCCTGAGTCACGAGCTGCTCACAGTCGTCAGGGCAGACCATGAGGGGCTCAGGCTCTTTGTTCACTTGAGAGGGCAATTGATCAGAATTTGGATGCTGGGTCATGAGATAGTCATGACCGTGATAAGGTTCCTCACGATCATGAGGGCAAATCATGAGGGGCAATATCCCTTTTTCAAATTCAAGGTCCTTTAAAGCTTGAGCTTGTGAGCAAGGCTCCTAATCGTGAGGGATCCCATGTAGCCTTATTTTGATTATTTTTCAGGCCTTAACCATCCCGAATTGTTCTTAAACTTTATGGCATCTTATATTTGATATTTTGATAGGCTAAGAAGATGAATTACTTGACTTAAGTTCAAATAAATCTAAAACACACTTAAAAATCACATTAGATTAATCAAGCTATTTGCTAAAGTCAAAATTTTATAGATTGAATAAACCTAAGGTCAACATTATCTTTGTTAGAATTCTTCCATTTGGGAAAAGTATTTGATTAATCTTCAATCAAGATACTTAGCTTCTCATTTTGAAGACCGTTGCGTTCAAACCTGCAAGCGCACAGATCGTGATTGCAGTATAAAGAGTTATTGTTCCCATGAAGATTGTATATTGAGTACCAATATTTGTACTTATGTTCTCAGCTAGTGAATTAAATAAAAGTTAATCTTGTAATAAAAGTGATATTCAGGTTATTCTGTGGTATTATGAGGTTGATGTACTGGATTGTTTTTGGTTGTATTCGATAGCAATTATTTTAATTAATATAATGAAAATAATATAATGCTTAAAAAATTGTATAACATTTTCATTGAAGTATTTATTATCTTATATATTTTTTATTTATCGTCTATAACAATAAAAGTAAATTTATATGTAAAGAAAAATACTATTTCTACGTAAAATGAGAGTAATTAGGAAAAAATATAAATGCTTACAGTAGTAATTATTATTATTATTATTATTATTACTATTATTATTTTTTTATTATTATAAATAAAATAAAGTTCACTTTCTTTAATAACCACCATTGGATAACAAAATTCGCATCCAATGGTATTAACAACAAAGTCAAAAAATGTGATAAAAAATTAAATTTACCATAATATAATGTTTTGGGATTGTTGTTCCCGAATATTTTTACCTAGATGACTTCTTTGCTCCTCAAAACAACTGAGTACAACCTTTTGGGGTTATAAGGTGATTGCAGTTGTTTGTTGTTGAATAAAAAAGTTTTAATAAACAAATTACATGGTTCAAAATGCAGTAAAATATGTCATATGTTTGTTATATCTTTAATTAATTCAGTACAAAAGATTATACGAATGGTATACTTTCGTTAAATGGAATATATCAGCTAACTGAAGTTAATAAGCTAGCTAATGTGTCCAGAAAAAATTCTAAGTTTTTGCCCTGTATTGTGTGAAAACTCTTATTATTATAATTGTTTTTGGTCCGTAATTATTTTTAAAAAATTAGCAGCTTAAAATTATTCATCCACCGTCATAAATTTTTGAATGCATACATCTGTTTGCATTAGCTAGTATTTGTATAGCACAAATTTCCTAAAATTTGTAATTACTTACATGAAGCATTTAACATCCATTGCAGTACCAAAATAATGCATTAGTTGTCAATTTAAAATAAAAATTTGCATAAGCGGAAAAGTTTCATGGTATACTTTCAAATAAATTCTTTTTAATTACATATGTTGTCGTTCAATTTTCAGTGTATACTTCTACAAATCATATTTGCTTACTAATTAATTTTATTTTTTTTTATTATGCATTATGCGCCTTAAAATTTTCAGTGTATATCTAATAATTTATTAAATATACAATTTGTTATTGAAGTAATGTAATCTTCATATTTATCTAAATCATATAGTTAATATATAACTTTAGAAACCATATGATTTTTGAAACCCTTAGCAACCGAGCAACCGTATACATTTAGCAACCATACACCATAACCACCTAGCAACCCAACACAACCATATCAACCTTTATAACCAAAGAACCTCAATCAACCTAAAAACCAAAACAAGCACAAAAGAACAATACCATCTTATCAACCAAATCAAGTCATATATATATATATTTACAAAAAATATCAACCTTCATCAACCCGTATACACTTTTTGTTTACACCAATTTTTTTAATTTTTTAATATTTGTTTTATTTTATTTTATTTTATTTTTTCTTAGTTATTACATTTAAATTGTTTCAATTATAAACTTGTACGTACATTTACTTTGTTGTCTTAGTGACCTATCACTGTCCCATCACATTAGAACAAACTGAATTTTTATAAATCTATTGAATATACAAATAAAATTATATCCTAAATAATTTTATTGAACAATAAAGCAAAGAGATGAATAAATTAAAACTATAAATTTATTTATATTTACTTTTTGTACCATTAAATAAAATTTATGTGATATCATTATTATTAATTATTGAATTATTACGTTTATTTTGTAAATAAAAAATATATTTGCTTTTTCTATGCAAAAAAAATACAATAGAATATAAAAATATGTCCATCACTTCATTTTGACGCCTTATACTGCTTACATGTACAATTGACAAGGCGGAAAAAACTTCATCATCTTATTGACCGATTATTTCTGGAGAAATGACATGATGTGACTGTAGCTGCCAAATTCATCAAATCACATTTAAATTTCTTTGATTAGGGTGAAGTTTAGTTGTATATTTCTAATGAAACAAACAATTAGTTTTCATTTCAGTCCTGATTTGGAACCAAATTTTCCCTTTACTATTATCGTGAAACAGTATTAATTTATTGCAAATTTTGCAATTGACATTCAACAAACATAATAATGTTAACTCAGTTTACATTTTTCAGTTCAATTTTTTATCAGATATCGGTTCTTCTCCAAATTAAAACCTCTCAAACCTAATGTCTATAAATAAAAAAACAGTAGGATCAATACTGTCATTTATAATACTTATGTTATAAATATTATCTTATAGAGTAGCAAGCTCTTCCAATTTTCACCAAATGGTTAAATTTTCTAGTCAACCTGAGAACCCAAAAGAGAACTTTATGAAGTGGGAAGCAATTGCCTAAGGCTAAGCACAAGATCAAGTAATTAAAAGTTGAGCCAGATTAAGTGCCAAAAGAAGGAGAGAAGTTAAGGAGTAATGAGTTGGATCAAGAGCCTAAGAAGACAAAGACACCTTATTTACTTTTCCCTCAAAGGATGGGTAATGTGGCACTTGATAAGCAGTTTTAGAAAATTGTAATGGTTTTTAAGCAATTAAACATCATCGTCTTCTTAGAGGTAGTCATCCAAATGCTGAAATATGCCAAATTTCTCAAGGTCTTCATATTTCATAAGAAAAAAGTGGGTTGATCATGAAACCATTCCAATGAATAAGGAATGTAGTCCGGTGATTAGAAAGAAGCTTTCCCAAAAGCTTAAAGATTCAGGGAGTATAACTATACCTTGTCTTATTGGTTAATTTTCTAGTAGTAGAGCTCTTAGTGATGTAAGAGCTAGTGTCATCATAATGCCTTTATCTTTGTGCAGGAAATTAAACATAGGTGAATGCAAACCTACAAATCTTTTCTTGCAACTAGCTGACATGTCCAAGTCTATCCTGAGGACATTTTGGAAGACAAACTTTTCAAGGTTGTAGAATTTTATATACCTTGCGATATTGTGTTCTTAGAGATAGAAGAAGATTCTCAAATTTCCATAATCTTGGGATGACCTTCCTAGCTATAGCTGGAGCAATAATTAATGTCAAGAGAGGAAAAATAATGCTTGAAGTTAGGGAAGAGAAGGTTAAGTTCGTTGTGTCTAAAATTGCACATCAATCCATATGCATAACCTTTTTATTTTCGGGTGGATGTAATTGAGGTTTTTGCTAAAGATATTCCTCCATAAGTTTACAGAGAGCCACTTAAAACCTACCTCATTTGTGATGCCAAGGAAGTGAAAGCAACCAAAAAAGTTAAGAAAAAAAAAAGGACCTCTAGAGAAAGTTTTTAAAGAGTGACGAATTAAAAGTGTTGTGAAAGATATGAATTTTCAGAATTTTTCATCTTCTCTTTGAGTGCCAAATAAGAGAACTCAAGTGAACGAGGATTATTCTTTAATCAATCCTTCTTAATGATCAAATGGGAATGTAGTCAAGCTAGTGACTCTAAATAAGCGTTGATTAGGAGGCAACCCAATATTTTCTTACTTTACTTTTATTTTTCTTTTAAATTTTTGAGTTATTTTTCTTTCATTTAGCTTAATTTTTTTAAAATTAGTTGCATCATGCATTAAAAGAAGGGGAGAATAAGCTAAGGAATGCTAGCTCAAAGTGGGACACACCATATAGCAAGGCATGACCAAAGCCACCAAAGTTATGCCAAGGTACGCATTCTTTACATTCAATTTTGCAGAATCACATATAGCATCATGCATGGCATGATGCAAGTCATGTCATAATAAGTACTTTAATTCAGCTTGAGCCAAGCCATGCACGGATTATAACACGGGTTGCTATAACCTGTGTCTCACTTCGCCATTTTGACTGATTCATTCACGGCTTTGTGCATGACATATATGATGTCGTGTGGCATTTCATCCTTTTTTCTTCATTTTAGCAGAATTGCACCTGACATCAAGCACGACTTGCTTCTTCTTGTGTCAGCTATCGTCTTTCTCTAGCCCACAAACTGATGGCTTCACGGTTTTGAGCACGCCAACCATCATCTCGTGCTAACAGATCAAACATTTTATGTTAGTTTTTGCTTTGTTGGATTTTTTTCTTTATATTGGACACTGCTGCATGCTATACTCAAGGCTATTAATTCAGGGCAGTACCTTCACTCTTTTCTTATATCTTTCTTCTTTATAATTTCTCTTTATTTTTATCTTATCCTTCTTTTTATTTCTTTAATCAGTTTTTATTATTTATTATTTATGCTACATAAGTCATTAAGGATAATTTCTTGAATAATGTTGGGGAGGGTCCATATTTTGCATATTTCATGCATTTAGAAAGTTGACATAGCTTTACATAGCAGTTTTTACAATTTCATGTATCTTCACTTTACGTATAAATACTGCATTATGCATGTTTTTACATGATAATAGCAGCATGTCAGTTAAACAGTAAATAAATAAATAAAATAAAAAAACTATATTTATTTACTTAGAAGGTTATTCAATATTCATTAACTTTCAACTCAATTTCACCACATTTTTACAATGCTTGTCATTAAAATTTTTTATTTTGGTTTTTATGCAAAATTGATGCTCAGTTGCGATTTAAGGGTTCAACTATATGATTGTGTATTTTTTATTTAATTATCAAAATATTGCATTGTTTATTAATTAAATAGTTGAACGTGGTCATTATGTATGAAAGATTTAGTTCTTATAACCTAAGTATGAACAAAAAGATTGAATTTGAGCATGAAATTGGGAGATTAAACGAAATTCTATAAAAAAAAAAATCTCTCTTTTCTTAAGTTAGAGTAATGCTTAATTCTAAATTTGTACATGCTCTGACTTTGAGCAAATGACCCACTTAATGATAACCACGCTTAGTAGTCCGCGAACAGTGGGGGATTACTAAGAGTGGGAAGATTTTATTAGAGAGAAAAAGGATGAAATGGAGCATAAAATGCACTCATCAAATAAAAGAAAAGATGTAATGAAATGCAGCGCAAAATGCATTCATAACAAATTTTATTTTTCTCCTAAGGTTATGTTTATTGGATTTCAGTTAGGTTATGTGCTTAGGTTGTGATCAGTAAATTATTCATATGTGGTGTATTATTTTCTGATTATCTTCTTTAGCAAACATGTTTCAGTCTCAGTGTTGTCAACTTGCATATCTTAGAAATTGTAACTCTTTGGTTATGATTGAGCTAGTGTTTAAATGTTTAAATCTGATTTTTGCTTGAGGACAAGCAAAGCTTTAGTTTGGGGGAATTTGTTGTGTGTAATTTTATACATGTTCTTAGGTTGAATTTTAATGAATTTTGAATAAATATTTAGTAATAATTGGGAAGAATTTAGGTTTAATTAAGCATTTGTTTATGTTGGACCTTCATTCTAGCTTCTTATTGATTTTGGTTTATTTGTGAGTTTTTAATTCATATTAATAAGAGTTTCCCTTTTCTATAGGTAAGTCCAGAAAAGAACTCCAAAATAATCAAGGATTGATGTGACATGGGTTACGTCATGGCATGCTTATGCCTATTACCTATTTTTGAAGCTGAATCAATGCATGCAACAGGGCTTGAGACAAGGCATGCTGGAAACCTTGTTGGCTGTTGGACTAGAACAAGTCATAGCATGGGATAGCACATAGCTACATTGGAAATCATTTCCTCTTCTGCAGAAATTGAAGAAATCATGAGAGAGTGACACAGGATCCAACAAGCTATGATGGAAACGGTGGCTGTAAAATGAAGGACATGACACGAGATTCAACACCCCATGCTAGAAGCAATATCGAGTGGAGAAAGCTTCCTTTTTAAAAATTCAAATGCAAGTAGGTTATCCATTAGGCCCGCCTGGCTTATAAAAGAATATACAAGAGAGCTTTTGGGGACATCCAAGCCCACCCAATTCCATTCCATTCAGTTCTATTCATACTTTGAAGACACAAACAAGCACTTAACAAAAAGCAAAGAAGGAGGATTTGTGCAAGAATCAAGAGCAATAATCATTATTTCTTTTTCTTCATCTTTAATTTATTTCATTGTGTTTTTTTCATCCCCATGTCCATGTGTGGCTAAACTCTCCTTAGGGTTTGGATTTTTGTAGCTAGTCTATTACTTGTTTGGATCTTAATTTCCTTTAAATGAATTAGTTATTAGTCAATTTTACAAGTTGTTTTTAATTTTCTTGTGTTCAATTTTAGGCCTGATTGAATGCACGTTTTTAGATAGATTAGAGATAATGAAAGTTGCATGATTTATCGGCTCATAGACTTGTAAAACTTAGGAACCTCAATCACAAAAGTAGATGAATCCTTCGACGAGTAATAAATTACTAAGGAACTTAATGAACTCTAATTAATTAATGTGACCATAAAACTTGGATGTAATTAACTTTGGTATTCTTAGATGAACTTGAAAGAGACTCTAGGTAATTTGAGTGGTTTTCCCTTAACTGAGTTAATGAATTGAATTATGAAAGGATCATGTAATCAAAGTAATAGCTAGTGAAGCAAATTCAAGCTCTAGCTTTGTAATAATTGAATTTTAAAAGCAATAATTTTAGCTTTAAGTTTTCTATTCTTGCTAGTTAATTTATTATTTTATTATAATTATTTGATTTTGTTAGATCGTGGAAATATAATTAGGGCTAGTACTTGGTATCAATCTCCTTATGGGAATGATACTCATATTCACTCTTTACTGCTTGTTATGAACCATGCACTTGTAGAATTTGTCTAACACTCAAAAGCCCTATTCACCCCCTCCACGGCAATTACAGAGAATTGTCACCAACTACTAAATTTTTTCATTGTAGAAAAATTTGATACTTTCTAAGAACTTCTAGTTCTTCAAAAGCTTGAATGCTTTTAGGATTCTCATAGAATTGAGCCATCCTTATTCTGCCATAAAAAGACATGTTTTTCTCTTTTCTTTTATCTTTTAAAGAAAAATGAGTATCATATTTATCTGCCAACCAACAATACACATAATGCACTGGAAAGCAAATCTTGTTATCCTTTAGGTTAGTAGATGTGGATATTTGATTTAGTCTATGGTAAATGCTTACTAAAATAGGAAAAAAATCTCTTGTAGCCATCAGGTTAGCAACTTTAAAAGTGCGGAGGTGAATAAGATTGGACGACAGATGAGGAAGAACAAATTTCTAAAGCCAACACGAAAGAAATGCTGCTAAGTAAATCTCTTCTTGTAAATCATGATCCTTCACTCGAAGCAAATGAAAAGGTCTTTGCCAATTCTTGTCATGTGGCAGTGGTTTATCAATGACTCAAGAGGGGCAAAAGGTCTTCTTTGGTTCAGAAGTTCTCTTCGAACTATTATGATCTTTTTTAGGAGGCTCTTAATATCTTGTTGGGCCTTGAAACCAAAAGTTAATCCAATCATCAACGCTTAATGCATAATGGTTTTTAACTTTGCACAAAAGTTTATAATAGGCATGGAATGAGTATCTACAATTACAAGGAAGAAAAAACCATTCTTGTCACAGCCTAAAAGCTCTCTAGTAGAAGGAATTACTTTATCATAGAACAAACCACTAGTTGGAAGACCTCCAAGTAAATTTATGTCCCATAAAGAAATTGATTCTTCTCCATTAGGAAGATAAAAAGTATTTGTGGAAGGATGCCAATGTTCACAAAAATGACGTATGAAATTCGAAGTTTTGTCATAAATAAAGAGAGAAGTGAATATAGCATTGTAGATTCGAGCTTTTATGAGTAGTGATTCATTGATCTCAAAAACATCTTGTAGCCACTCCTAATAACGCTTTCAAAAAGTGAATTTGCCATTAATTGCATAGGTTGAAGAAGGCCATGTGAACTCTTTATTTTGGATACGTTGCCTTAATAAAGGCAAAGTCTTAATACACCTTTATGATGAATGGAAGGGAGACTGCAACAATAGACGTTGAGAATTGATGAGTTCCTTAGTATATGGATTGATGAAGTCATGAGAGACCTTCAAAGACTAATTTAAGAGGAATGGAATATCATCAGAAAAAGGCCATGACGAAGCAAAAGAACCAATGGCAGTCATTTGAACATGTAAAACACTAGTTGAGCGGGCACAATCTTTCAAATCTTCAATAATCTTGATGCTTTGATGATCATCAATATCTTTGCAATCTTCAAAATGAACCATTGGCAGCAAAGTTGAATAGTCTAAAGTAAAAAATACAGAGATTTTTAACAACTATTCGAGTTGATGGTAAAGTCTTCAAGTTGATGGCGTAAAGAGGTTCAAGTTGATGGCAAAGTTTAATAGTTTAAAGTTAAAATATAGAGATTTTTAACGACCATTCAAGTTGATGGAAAATTCTTCAAGTTGATGATACAAAGAGCTTCGAGTTGATGACAAAGTTTAATAGTCTATAGTTAAAAATATAGAGATTTTTAATGATTATTCAAGTTGATGGCAAAGTCTTTAAATTGAAGGCACAAAGAGCTTCAAGTTGATGGCAAAGTTGAATAGTCTAAATGGCGCAAAGAGTTTCAAGTTGATGGCAAGTTGAATAGTCTGAAGTTAAAAATATAGAGATTTTTTAACGACTATTTAAGTTGATGGCGCAAAGACCTTCGAGTTGATGGCAAAGTTGAATAGTCTATAGTTAAAAATATAGAGATTTTTAATGATCATTCAAGTTGATGGCAAAGTCTTCAAGTTGATGGCATAAAGAACTTCAAGTTGATGCAAAGTTGAATAATCTAAAGTTAAAAATATAGAGATTTTTAATGACTATTCAAGTTGCTGGCAACATCTTCAAGTTGATGGTGCAAAAAGCTTCGAGTTTATGCCAAAGTTGGATAGTCTAAAGTTAAAAATATAGAGATTTTTTAATGACTATTCAAGTTGACGGCAAAGTTTTCAAGTTGATGGCGCAAAGAGCTTCGAGTTGATGGCAAAGTTTAATAGTCTAAAGTTAAAAATATAGAGATTTTTAATGACTATTCAAGTTGATGGCAAAGTCTTCAAGTTGATGGGGTAAAGAGCTTTGAGTTGATGACAAAGTTGAATAATTTAAAGTTAAAAATATAGAGATTTTTTAATGACTATTCAAGTTGATGGCAAAGTCTTCAAGTTGATGAGATGTAACAAGCTTTAGGATGATGAGATGTAAAAAGTCTTCAAGTTGATGACAAAGTCTTTAAGTTGATGAGATATAACAAGCTTCAAGATGATGAGATGTAAAAAGTTTGAAGTTGATGGTAAAAATTGAATAGTTTAAAGTTAAAAATATTAAAATTTTTAACACAATTATTCAAGTTAATGATTCAAAGATGAAGCAGTGTTGATTAGACCTGGTCAATAAATGAAAGATGAAAGATGAAAGATGAAAAATCAGGAAAAAAAAAAGCATGAAAATCAATGAAATTGAGAAAGGAAAAAATTTGGAAGAAGAAATAAAAAATTCTATGGATTAATGAGAAATCAACAGTAGTGAAAAGTGCATCACGTTGACATATGCAAATTAAAGAAACAAGCAAATTGTGGAAAGTGTGCAGCAGATGAATAAAAAAAGAGCAAATTCTGCATAAAATATTAAATTTTAAGTAAATATTCAAATTCAAATTCTATTGGGATTAAACAAAAATAAATCCTGTTATGATTAAATTTTTTTTAAGTCCAAAATATTTTGGGATTATAATTTCTCAAGCCTAATTAAATTTAGATTAAAAGTTCAAGTTTAAATTCTATTAGGATACAAAGTTTTTCAAATCTTAATATTGTTTGGATTAAAATTTTTCAAGTTTTCAAATGTCAACGGATTTATTTTCAAGTGCTAAATATTTTCTAAGATATAAAATTAAAATATGACAATGTTCTTGAAATTTTTTAATATATGTCCACTTCAATAAATTATGTAAATTAGTCTCAAGGGGGTATTTGTAGATGTGTAAATTTTCAGAAATTATTTTTAGACCAATAAAATATTTTTGGTCTATTAAATAATTTCATTAGACTAGTTAAATATTTTTAGTCTAGTAAATTTATAAAGATTTTAGACAAATCAAATATTTTAGTTTATTATCTTAATTAAATTATTTTAATGGCCAATCAAATTATTTTAAAAATGCCATTAAGATAATAATAAATAAATGATAATTATAAAAATCATTTATTTAAATAAAAGATGTAGATGAGCCAATCAAATTGCATCACAGGTGGTTAAAATCAATCCCACCACTAGAGTTAAGAAATTTCATAACACTTGCACTATCTTTACAAGTGCCTATAAATAGAGGTGCCTATCCAATTATCATTTCACATGGCCTAGAACGGTCAGAGATCGTGATTATGGGCACATATGATGGACTTTTAGGGTGGCTTTTGGAGGGGAGTGGAACTTTGGTCAAAAGTAATATTTGAAAATAAGTGGGAGAAAAATATTAAAAAGAGGAACAGAAAAGAGAAAAGAGAAAAGAGGGAGGCTGAGAAAAAAAAATAGAGGGGAGGCTCCACAAGAAAAGGGAAGAACAAAAAAACAAAGGGAGACTTTTGAGACAGAGAGGGAGAGGAGGTTGGCTTCGCACTGTTTGGGACTCATTGCCGTCATGTGGAAACAATTATGAGGGCCAAAACAGGGAGCCAAAGTTTTGTCAAAAATAGTAATCTCCATTTTTTTCTTAAGTTTTTAGTTCAATCATATTTCTTATTTTTAAGTTTGCTACTAGTCATTTACTATTCATAAATTTTTTTTGTGCTCCAAATTTTTTTTTTCTTTTATCTACTTCATTAGAAGGGTGACGAGAGTATTTTTATGTAATTTGTTAGCTATCATTTGGTGTATTAATTAAAATATTATGTAAGTTTAGTTGCATTTTTCTATGAGTTTGCTCTTAGTCATATACT
>CATIWM010600241.1:0-10500 GCA_949671775.1 Mallotus repandus | reverse complement strand
ATATATTTTAATATCTTTATTAATATTTGATTTAATTAAAATCAAATATATCTTTTAATGGAGTTGGGCTAAATCATTGGGCCAACTCTTGACCCAAAGCCCATTCCATTAAACAAGTGGGCTTATGTAATAAACATGGGCTTTGTCCATTACTTGGTTTAATTATAAGTCCAAAACTCTTTTGAGCCTTGGCCCATCATACTTAGGCCATTAATCCAAGTAATTAAGAAACAATATATATATACATTATTAATTTAATATCTCAATTAATATCTCATATTAATTAAGTATAAAATTAATAATAAAACCTTTCATTGAAATCAGATTTCATGATATGCTAGAATCATTGCATTAATCAAAAATCCAATTTCATTCATCTTAATTAATTGATTAAACTCTTTAATCAATAATGAGATTAGTATACATAGAGATTTGTTAAAACCTTTTAGGTGTGACTTACTAAGTCCATGTCTAATTGGCAATGAGAATATAATGTCAACACTTGACATTATTTGAAACTCCTTTCATGTTTAAATATGAAAATCCCTATTCACATTTAGTTCTCATATGTTCTGAGTGATCCCTAGCATCGATATCACAACTACCCAATTAGATATGAATGTATTTATTAATTCACATAAACTCTTTGGTCATAATTACCATGCACTAAAATTCCTTTATTAGAAGATCCCAATATAGCTTAGAGTCAAAGATTAGTCAAACTCTATTAGCTATATTATATGACCTCATCTCAAGTTCTATTTCTTGATAAAACACAACAAATACTAGAAACTCTTTCTAGCATTGAAACTCTTTCAAACTATTATGTTTATCCTGGCCAGGAACTTATTCATCAAGAAAATACTTAGATAGTATAAGATCTTATCCCGGTTCATTCCAGGTAATAAATCTCATCTTGGTTGAACACTCATCCCTACATTTAATTAACTAGAGCAACCACACACCATATACCTATATGTGATTAACACAAGTATGTAAGTGGTAACAAACTCTAACTACTTAAATGTGGATGACCGTGTCACCTCAGGTCAAAGGACTATATGTACCATTATGACCTAGATTATGATCATTGACTATAAGTGAATATCCATGTGATCACATGAGTATCCATATGTCTATTCTGATATCTCATATCAAGTAGCATGAGACTTACTACTTCCCACTATTAGTATCACATACTAATCAAGGAAAATAGACAAAGGTGATAGTCTAATTAATATTCCCCAAATATCAATTATACGACTATGAACTATTTATAGCATATGCACTAAATAAATTTACAACTCATATTATCAACTTTTGATAATAAATTTATTTAATATTGTGCTAAAGGGAAAATACTCGAATAAACAAAGATTTAGAAAACCAATTTGTAAACTGGTTTTGTAAGTAAATCCACAATTTGATCCTTGGAAGAGAGGTACTAAACATGTAGGTCATTGTTGGACACCTTCTCACGAACATAGTGAAAATCAATCTCTAGATGTTTAGAACGGGAGTGAAAAATTGGGTTGGTGGTTAAATACATTACGCTTAAGTTATCACACCACAACAATGGAGTAGTTGTAAGCTGACCACCTAGTTTAGTGAATAAGGATTAGACCCATTGGAGTTCAGTTACTGCAGAGGCAATGGCGCGGTATTCTGATTTTGTGGAACTATCTTTTACTTTCGTGACCCCCAACTAATGAGGTTTCGACCAAGATAGATAGCAAATCCATATGTGAATTTTCTATCATCTACACAGGTCGCCCAATCGACGTCACTGTAAGCCAAGAGAATGGTGGATGCACTTGGCGAAATATACAAACTTGAATCCATCGTGGCTTTAAAATAGCGGAGTATCTGCTTAACAGTTGACCAGTGTCTATTATGAGGTTGATGCATGAATTGAACTTGTTGACCGCATAACATATGTCCGAACGAGTTAAGGAAAAATGCTGCAAACCACCTACAATACTTTGGTATAGTGTTGGATCCAAGAACAAATGCCCATCTATAAGAGATAATTTAACACTTGGAGATGCAGGAGTAGTAACGTAGTTAGCATTAAAACCAATGTGTTTCCAATGTGCTTTAATACCTAAAAAATAGTGAAGTTTGCCTAAATCTTTAATAGCAAATTATGAACTTAACTGGGAAATAACCGAAGTAGTAAATGAGCTAGTATTACTCATGAGGGATATATCATCCACATAGACAAGACAATATGCACTTGTCAAGCAATAATTATAAAAGAATAGTGATGAGTCAGTCTTGGAGCCTTGAAATCCCAATTGTAATAGATGATTTGCTAAGCACTTGTACCACTGACGTGGTGCTTATTTGAGGCCATAGAGGGAGTGATGCAACTTACAAACAAAATTGGGACATTTTTTATTGATGAAGCCAATCGGTTGGTGCATATAGACATCCTCTTCAATTTTACCATAAAGAAAAGCGTTGGACACATCAAGTTGAGTGATGTTCCAACCTTTAAAGATTGCCAAAGAATGATATAGGCAAATGGTGGCCAGTTTTATAATTGGACTGAAAGTATGATTGAAGTCAACAATAGGTCATTGATGGAATCCTTTGGCAATAAGTCTTGCCTTATAGCAATCAATGGAGCCATCTGGTTTGTGCTTGATATGATAAACCCACTTACATCTAATCCCATTTTGAGTTGGAGAAGGAGGTACTAGAGACCAAGTTTGGTTAGCCATCAAGGCATTGTATTCCTCTTTCATTACCAAACGTCATGCAGAATGTTTATTTGTTTAAGTGAAGCAAGTTGGTTCACTTAGAATATGAGAGAGGAAGGTACTAGGTTTGAGAGAATTGGTTTGGGAATGTATGACCATAGGATGAGTTTTGGTGGTGGTTGATGTCGATGGGTATGAGGTGAGATCAACAAAAAAAGGGGAGGGTAGGTGCCGATGGAATTGATGCATTGTTGAAGTTAGGTACAAGATGTGAGGAGGTTATTAAAGAGGATATATCGGTAGAGGATGTTGGATGGAATAGAGGTGGTATTGGAGTGGAATTTGGTGGAGGTGGAGTTCAAGTTAGATTAGGACTTGGTGAAGATAAAGGTTGGGTTGTATTAGGATTGGGTTGAAATGGTTGGATAAGTGGTACGTGACTAGGGATAAAAATTGTTGGTGAGGAGCTGGATTTTAGAGTGGCAGAGCAGGACACACCATCTTTCTTTGAAAAAGGAAACACCTATTCATAAAAAAGGACATGGCGTGAGACAAAAAAATTTTGTGAAGTAAGATCATAACAATTGGACCCTTTATGTAATTTACTATAACCAAGAAAAACATATGGTGTGGATCAAGAAAATTTTATTTTTTGCATATGGTCGAAGCGACGGGTAATATAAACAACTAAATATTTTGAGATCATGATATTTAGGAGGATATTTAAATAAGCATTGGTAAGGACTAATATTTTTTAGAACAGAAGTAGGTAAGCGATTAATAAGATGAACAATAATATCAAATGCATGTTGCCAAAATTGAGGTGGTGAAGAGGCATGTTGCATGAGAGCTAAGCCTATTTTAACTATATGGCGATGCTTGTGCTCTGCACTGCCATTTTGTTCTAGTGTTTTTAGACAAAAGGTTCTTTAAGCTATGCCTTGAGCATTGAGATAGGGTGCTGCTAATGCCTAAAATTCACTGCCCCAGTCAGCTTGAAAACATTTGATGGGGCAACTAAACAATTTTTCAACAATATGGTGAAATTTAATAGAAACATTCAACACTTCTGATTTATACTTAATAAAATAAATCCATGTGTATTTTACTGAAGTGATAAAAAAAATATCATATAGTATTTATTATTGACAAGTGATAAAGATGGAGCAGGGCCCCAAATATCATAACAAATCAAATCTAGAGGTCCATCAACAGAAGTAGAAGAACTAGAAAATGGTAAATGATGAATTTTGCTAACACTACATGCATGAAAAAGATGATTATTTAAAGATGAGGTGTAGCGAATATGTTGTTGGAGAAGTGCTTGTTTGACTGTGCGAGGTAACACATAGCCTAAACATGCATGCCAAACTGGAAGTGTGCAAAGATGAGCTTGAACTTGAGACTTGTCTGGAGACAGAAAAATGGAATAAAGGCCACTGTCATTCCGGCTTGTATGAAGCAAAGCTCTCATGTGGATATCCTTTATCTTAAAATAATTAGGAAAAATTCAACAGATGCACTGTTAGCTTTAGCAAAAGAAGAAACTGATAACAAGTTAGCACATGAAGCCAAAACATGAAGAATATTATTAAGTTGAAAAGTAAAAGAGTTAGGAGAAACAAATTTAAAAGAACCAATACCATTGGTGATTTTGACATTATCGGAGCCTTGGTAATCAGGGTTGATGGTGAGGTTTTCCAAATCTGAAGTAAGATGGTGTGTAGCTCCAGTGTCCAATATCCAAGGTTAAGTGGATGTAGAGGAAGATAAGGCTAAGTGACTTGCGGGTTTACCTACCGATGGGCGGGATGGAGAGATGTCACTTGAGTTTCGTGGACTTGGATGGGTAAATTCTATGATCAATACCAAAACTTTGCACTCGATTAAAAAATGCTACCATTACTTCAATTTGCATCTTTTTGGTACTAAAACATCGATTTTAGTTACACCGAGAAGTCCCAAACATACAATCAGGCCAAATTTGATGACGTGGCAATCAGAGATGGACTATTAGTAGCCATATTGTATGGCACGTCAGCAATAAAAATAAAAAGTGAAAAAAAAGCCTAAGTTAATGAAGCTGCTTGTTCAGAATTGGATTATTTCAGAATTCTCTCAACTGGTCTGAAAAGCAAAACATCAAAAAAGTTGCAATAGTTTGCTAATGTGGTATACAATGTGGTTGCTGATAGGGCATTTATGGTTGCCACGTCATGAAATTTGGTCTAATTGTATTTTTAGGACTTCTCAGTGCAACTAAAATTAATGTTTTGGTACCAAAAAGATACAAATTGAAGTAATGGTACCATTTTGTAATTGAGTGCAAAGTTTTGGTACCATCCAGAGAATTTACCCAGACTTGGACATTGAAAAAGAATAATGCCCGTGTCCATGACATGTGTGGCAAATAATTTGTGAACCATAGTTATCCATGAATGGAGCAAAATATAATAGAGAAGAACCAGTAATATTGGAATAACTTGAATGATGAGAGCCAAAGGGATTGGGGAAATGACCTCGTCCATGACTACCTTGGTTGCCTCGGCCTCGAAAAGGATTGAAAGATCCTTGACCACGACCAGAATTATGGGAAAGGCGCTGAGCCATGTGAGCCGTGGGTATTTGAACCTCTTTAGCTAAGTTTTCAGCATTTAAATTTTCTTCCTCACTCAAGAGAAGACCATAGAGCTTATCAAAAGTTACATCCTTAGCTCTATTTTCAAGTGATATATTAAAGGGACGATATAGAGGTCCCAAGCCATTGGTTATTACCTGAACAAGGTCTTCGTCAGGGACAGGATGTCGTAAGGCTTGAAGTTGATCAAAGATAGCTTTGGCACATTGAACGTATTTAGTTGTGGTCTCATTTTTTTTTCAAGCTTATAAAAACGAGACTTGAGGGAACGAACTTGCACTTTAGAAGCAGCGACATAGGTATGTTCTAGCTTCATCCATGCTTCATAGGCAGAAGATGATCTAGTAAGTTGAGAAACATAGCTTTCAGACGTAGAACTGATGATCCAGCTTAGAACAAGACGAAACTAGTTAAGCCAAGCAGGGTTCGGTTGATCATTAAACATGCAAGGTGGTGGTGGAGTATTGCCATCAACATGTTTGGTGAGATTATGGCTGTAAAGAAGAGGGTACAACTGTGTTTTCCATAGCAAATAGTTATTGGAGTTGAGTTTTATAGATAATTAGTGGGCAATATTTGGTGGTGTAGATGGTGCCGAAGGAGAGTTAGGAGCAATCAGTTGAATGGTTGTTATATCAGTGGATGTTGACATTAATTGAAGAGAAGAGAGAAGAAAAAAAAATTAATGAAAGGAGTTTGGGCTGTTATGCCATGGAAGCTCTTATACCATGAAAACGTAAGGTGAATGGCAGTAGAATACTTCACTTGTATATTGATGATAGTATAATATATTAATACAGATGAGAGTTATACAAAGAGTAAGAAACATAGCTAACTGAAGTGTTACAACAAGAAGTGAATAAGATATACATGGAAGAAATTATGTCTTATCACCCTGCACCTCAGGATGCCCTTGTAGAAGAGTTAGCACTTGACTACTCCCTGAGTGGCATAATAGATTTCTCTAACTATTGATGTTTTAAAGGAAATTATATCACTATACTACTTAACCTTGATGACCAGCCATTCACTAATTAATTGATATTGTGAATATGCATAAAGTAGATGTCCCAAAAATTTGATATGGACATGCATACTAAATAATTTGTCTTATTTAATCAATTAAATTGATAATTAAAATGAATATAATGGTGATGATTTGTGTGACGTCTATATATTTTCCATTCAACACATCATTACAAGAAAATTTTACCATGTTAATTGAACATATATATATACATACACGTCGATCTTTCACATTTCCTTGTAACTGAGACAGTGATTGACTAAGAGATTAAGAAATACGCGGATTCATGTACATTATGATGAATGAATTGGTTGTCTAACTTAATCACAATTTATTGACAATACAATTTATTTATTGTATTTTTATCTAATTTGAAAACCTGAAAAATTTTATTCAACTCCAATTTAAAAATTTGTCTTCAATCCTCAAGAACATATCGAAAAAAGATTTCAGTGTCTCAAAATCTATGTCTAATGAATAAATTCATTTGAATTTAAAAAAAAAAGGAATAAATTGATTTCAATTTTGTTAGTGCGGTCTTAGTTTTTGTTTGGGAGAAAATATATTAGGCATTGTTTGAATATTATTTTCTATTTGATATTTATGGAATGTGGTAGTCACAGATGCTTTACCTGTTTAAAATTCGAATAGAGTGAATACCCTGATAAGAAAAAATTCTCCCAATGCATCTTTCTTCATATATATATATATATATTTAAAACTTTATATAAAATACCCATTATTTAATTTAATTCTATTAAAAAATTTATTTTATTTTTAAATAAATTTTACATAAAATTTATTTGCAAATGAATTTCTAATTCTTTTGAATCAAACAAATTTCATCAATAAGAATAAATTTAGTATTAACTAATTCTACAAAAATTAAAAATTAAAATTGTAAATAAATTTTATAAAGTTTTTATTCAAACTAAACACATTTATTTTAATTTACAAATAAAATTTATAAAATTTTATAAAATTTATTTAAAATATCCTATAAAATTCATTAAAAAATAAAATAAATTTCTTAAAACAATTGAATTAAAATAAAATTTCAAAAAAAGTCGGTTTGACCGGCCTAATTTCTTTCACGGTAACTTGTTTTTTTAGAAATATATTTCCTCTTTTCATTTTTGGCCGAGCGTTTTTTTAGTTTTCATTTTTTCGTCTTCTTCCTTCAGCGCGGTTTTTTAACTCAACCCATTTAAGGTAGGGAGAGCTAAAGCACCTGCTGCTGTTAATCAAAATCTCCTTCTGTTTTTTTTTCCAGATAACTTTTAAACTGTTCCTTTGCTTGTTTTAAATCCCGTCGGTGACACTTTGGTCCTGCTACTCCTGCTATTCATCGTCGGTCATCGTTAAATTTTTTTGTTTTGATCTTAGAATGGATCTCATATCTATCGGTAAAGATCTTGAGCTTTTTGTTCAGGTGAAGGATCGTGTAAACACTCCCCTGCGCTGATTCATGTTGAGCAAGTCCATCGCATGGCGTCTTCTTCTCTGTCACTGTCGTCTTCGTCGTCTTCTTCTCATCAGAAGAAAAATGAAAAATTGCGATGTTTATTTTTCTTCTTTAATATTCGAGTTAGTGAGTGTACTGATCATTTCCACCTCGTTATCTGATTTCTATGTTTCAGTTAATTTTGTGACTAATTTTGAACAGAATCGACTGATCTCGATCGAGATTTCTTTGTGCGCGCAATTTTATTGAAAGGGATGGCGAATATAACGGTGTATTGTCGATTCAGGCCATTGAGCTTGAAAGAGAAAAGAGATAACGGCGACGATATTTGCATTCACAAGATGGACGCTGAAACTTTCTTTTTCAAGGTCACTACTACTATCGTTGCTGCTACTTTTTGCTGATATTTTTTTATCTATCAGTTTTATCAATGTGATCTACAATTGAATGATTGATTGATTTTGCTGCGGTGATTTTTGAAATCTGTTGGTGTGTTTGGTTAGGACGAGAAGGAAGAAGAGTTTGCGTTTAGTAATGGCCCAAAACTGATATTATTTGCTCATAATTAGTTTGAGCTTATATTAAGTTGTTATTTTTCTCTTTTTCTTAGAAGCAAGCAGATGCATTCATTGATTTAATATGTCCTATCCTTTTAGATTTGACGTGAATATAACAACATGAACTGTTGTTCTCTTGGAGATAACACGGCAAACAGTCTCTATCAATGAATTATGCTTATCTTTTTTTAACTATGCGACTTATTGTTTTCTGTCACATAATGTTTAGCATTGAAAGTTGAAACTACATGGATCAGGCAGCAAGCATGCTTCCTAGAAGAACCAGTGAATGCTTTCTGCATTCTTGAATCTTTACTCAGTGAATCTTGTTTATGCTCTTTACAAACCTTTTTTTTTTTTTTTTTTGGGGGGGGGGGGGGGGGGGGGGAGGGTAAGGGGAGGACTATTTTTCCCTTTTTCTTGAGATTTATGTCAACTCAATTAATTAACATATTGCATTATCATTTCTGAGTTCTAAATATTTGATCATTTGCATCTGATTTGGTTTGTGGTCAACTTGCTATGCCTTTATTGGTCAAATACTTTTCCTTGTCAGACAAAGAAATATTTTAAGGAGATTGGTGTCCATGCTGATGTGAAGTATATTGATCCTACATACATGATCCGTGCATGTCGTGCAAATGCATCAGATGGAATCTTATGTGCTGTTCTCGGACAAAATGATGTGAGCTTCTCTTCCTCTTTCTTTGAGTTGTAATGTTATCTGCACTTTAGAGTTCAATTGCTGACATATTATATTTCAGTGTGATATTAGAGAGTTTTAAATATAGGAGCAATAAGAATTATGATTTTCTTCGTGGACTGGTAAAGTTGCTGACATCTGTTTTCCTGCAATTGTAATATTCAAAAATATCATGATACAAGTACATAGACATTTTAACATAATAGACTGAAAGAAAATACTCGTTTGACAAGCCCCAACTAGTATGATTCTGCAGTTATTGTTGTTTTTTTTTTAGTGTAATTATGATTTTTATTTAGCTGTGAGTAATATAATTTGTTTACTGTTGCATGCAACGAATTCTGCTCATAAAATGGAAATTTTGTACTTACAAATGCAATTTTTAGGTATTAATTTTCAATATTAATAGAGTGAGCAGGTTTTTTTAGTTTGTAATATGTTTTGTGAAAGTTGAGTTTGCGAAAGCCTTGTCTGGAATAAATTATGTGCAAGAATTCAGTTGAGAAATTGAGTTCTTTCCAGAATCATTTCATTTTTTTAATGTAATTTCATTTCTTTCAAAATGTTGCGTGTTTATATGTTTATTTATTTTTTAAATTTTAGGTTGAAGGAGCTGAATTGAGCAAACTTTGTCTTTTTAACCACAGGAATTGACTAAGCAGAACAGAATATAATTGAATTGATTTTTTTAAAGACTTTACGGAAGTAGTTGTTTGTGTATGTCGCCTGGTGGACTTCGTAGAGGAGAGATTTAGGAGAATTTGATTGTTTTGTGGTGCGGTTGTGAGACTGTGGCAAATGAGTCTTTCACTATGTGGCAAGTTTGCAGTAACTGTTGGATTATCAGCTCTCAAAGCCATTGAAGCAGGAAGTTAAAGCTTTAAACTTGGAGGTATATACATAATAATTTATCTCTTATCACTAGTTATAATTAATTATGTGATTTTCTAAATCAATTAGCACTCTTCACTTCAGGAGTTGCATTGGGTGACACTTGTATCTCCCCAGAAGATTGTGTGGTAAATAATACTCTTAATTTCAATCAACATAATTAAGTACTAATTAATGTATGTAATTAAGTACTTGTAAGGTTTCAAACCGAATTATAAGATATATAATCACTTTAAATAATTATTATAATGCTTTTATTGTTTTTATAATTTTATTTATATTAAGTTAAATTAGTTAAAATTTATTAATATTTAAATACGGCAGTTTAGAAAAAAATTACAAGTAATTGCTTGTTGTTTTTTTGTTGCTTCTATTTTTCAATATTGTTGTTTTTTTATTTTTTAGTGTTATTTTTTGTTGCTTTGTGTTGCTTGTTATTATTTTTTGTTGCTTTGTGTTACTTGTTGTTGTTTCTATTTTTCAGTGTTGTTGCTTTTTGTTGTTTTTTATTTTT
>CATIWM010600076.1:0-26214 GCA_949671775.1 Mallotus repandus | reverse complement strand
AAAAAAGAAAAATAAGAAATGAAAAGGAGAAAAATAAAATAAAAAGGAGAAAGAAAAAATAAGGGGAGGAAGAAACATTAAGTAGAAAATAAAAATCAAAAGCAACACAATAAAAAGATAACTAATTTAAACCAAAGTATGATATAATATAAAGTATGATAAAAATTTCTTTCTTTTTTTTTTTTTTTGAGTTTTATTATGATGCATAAACAGTCTTTTTGCCAAATTTATGCCCCATGAACTTTTCCCTTCATCAGTTATGCTTATGTTGAGAATTTTTACAACATAAGGAAAGTTGTTGTTAGCATCTTACATTACATATCCTCTACAATCACAATCTGCCAGCCAATTGCTTTCATTTTCTCCTTAATTTTTAAGCTTTCACATTTTTATTTCCACCTACCTTCCATTGCCTACCCTCATAATCTTTTAATTGTTCCTTCAATTTCAACGGTCAGGTCTACTAAACACAAGTTAGAGTCAACTAAACACAAGTTAGAGTCAACTAAAGTAGTCTTCCATTACCTTTTTTTTTCTCCACTCCTTTTTCTTTGATCATGATAAAGCATGATAACAATTTCTTTTGAGCTTTATGATGTATGCATAAATGATCTTTGCCAAATTCGTAATAATTTCTTGAGAAATTATTAAGATTTTAGAAAAATTTTCGAGGTATTCGTCATTTTCAAACAACAGTTTGTAAGCACATAACTCAATGTATAAGTGGTGCTTGTGATTAGCTTGTGATCAATTTATCCAGTATGAAATCTATCGAGGGTGTGGATGTGCTAACCAACAATGTAGTTCTTCATCTTTGATTTGATAAATTTGCCTATTGCAAAATTTCCTAAGAAACCACCAAAAATTTCAGAAAATTATTGTTTGGCTGTTACATTTAGACAACATGAATAAAGCGAGAAGGTCAATATCAATTGACGATAAATTTCTGTGTAATTGCTTTCATTTCTGTGTAGTTGTTTTCAGTCTTATGTACGCACATGGCCTCCTGGAAAACAATTGGTTTTAGTGTCCCACCATCATCACAATCTTTCACATTTCATTTTTACCTGTCTTTTATTACCTCCACATAATTTCCTCATAAGGTTCTCTTATTTTATCTTTAATTTTCCATCTTCAAAGAAAAAAAAAATCTCAATTAGGCTCTTGCTATTAATTTATCTCTTAAACTTAAATTAATTAAGTATTAAGGTTTGTACAAATGTTTTAAATTAAAGTGTTAATTGCATGCAATTATTAATTTTAGCATCTGTGCTGTTTTTTAAGGACGTTTTTAAGGTAAAAGGTTTAGATTACAATGTTGCTGATTATAAAATAATTTTTTTAAAAAAAAAGACATAAATTTTATTTATTCAAAACAAAAAAAGAGTTGTACGTACTTTTTATTTGTAATTTAACAATATTAAATCATTGGAGCTTATCATCACAATCAGTCCGTCATAATTTTTTGTCTAATTTTTTTATTACGAACGAAAATAAGTTACCTTCAATCAGTGGCTTAGTTTAAAAAAAAAAAAAAAAAAAATCAACCAATGGACAAAAAATAAGAGAGAACACTGAAAAGTTGTTCATATCTAAAAAAAATTATAAAAATTCCACTTAGCCACATAGGAAAACAATAATAAAAAAAAAAGCTCCAAATTAAAATATGGGACTAGAATCCTTCTCATTTTTCTATACAATTAATTGCAGCAAACTCGCACGCCACTGGCAAAAGATTGAAACTTCTCCTATCAAATTATCTGAAGCTTTTGTGAATAATTTTTTCACATTTGATTATGAATAAATTTAAATCTGAAAAAATAACAATCCGATTCAAAGAAGATAGTTAAATAAAAAAGAGAGAGATGTAGTGAACTAAGATCATCCACTCCCCCTCAAAATATTACTGTTTATTGATTATAAAAATGAAAATTTCCATGACACCTTATAAAGTGAAGGAAAAAAGAAAAAAAAAACTAAGATCGAAAAAAAAAAAATCTAGTTGAACCAATAGAATTACATGGATTTACAAGAAAAAAAAAATTCAACAATAATTTCATGATAGGGCTGTCTTCTTTGATCTTTAATCATTCATCATCATCATCATCATCATCAAAGAAAGAAGAAATCCCAATTATTATTACTCCAGCAGCACCAGTACAGTGAAGATAAATTTACTATAAAGTAAATCATTATCTATCTTCTATTATTAAGTTGTACACTTTTGGCCTTTTGTAAAATTATTGGTTTCATCCTACCACAGTGGTCTTTATGGTGCCACCAAATAGTTATCTTTCATCAGCATCCATTGTAGTGTTCATCGCTGACAAGATGCGATCAAAAGGAAATAACAGTTCATAAGCACATGGATGAGGACATATATACGTAGGATATGCGGTTTGCTGGTCAATTTATCCATCGTACAATTTCACAACTGGCAATTGTTATTTAATTCCGATTTATGGTGTGGGACACTACAAATGTGATCCCCGATTGCCACCAAATACTAAGCAATTTCATATGTACTAATATTATTAGTATTGTTAATTCATTCTAAGTACTTTTATACTGAGCCATAAATAAAATTTTCATCTTTGTTCAAAGCAACCAAAAATATAATACGTGTAATTCATCAATCATGCTCCAACTAGCAATGAGCGTGTGGTTTGGTGAGAAGGTCAGTAGCACTAATGACCTTAATTTTTCATTTTTCCTCCAAACTTGAATGTAATGATCAACTAGTCTAAAAAATTAATATTTTAGATAATTTATCCATTAATTTAGTAATCTGATCAATTAGTTCAAATTAACATTTTAATAAAATTTAATTTACTCTGAAATTTTTATGTTTAACCAATTCATTCAAAATATTTTATATGTTAATAATCAGATTCAATTTATGTTAAATTTAAAAATATAAAAAACCAAATTTTCAAAATTTTTTTAAATAAAAATTTTTTCTTCTTTCTAATTTCATTCTCTATTTTTTAAAGTGAACTTATGATTTAAATTGAAAAGAAACTCAAAAACTCAAAAAATAAAATATTGAAAATAATATTAAGTTGTGCGTATGGTTAACTTGTAATCAGTTATCCAATATGTGAAATCTATTGAGGGTGTAGATGTGCTAATTTACGTTGTAGTTCTTCAAAATTTTTTTTTTTTAATAAGGAGGTTATATGACCTAAATATGGGTTAAATATTTTAATGATCACCAAACTTTACATTTATTTCATTTTAGATATTAAATTTCAATTAGTTTCTCTTCTCTAACTAAACTTTAATTTAAATATCAATGACAAATCATCTCATGGTGTTTTGTTGATATGACAGTCAGATTTCGAATATTCAAAGAATAATTGACACATTAGCATAGAAGTCAAATGTCAACTCAGATTGATAACTGAAATGAAATAAATTAAAATTTAATATTTAAAATGAAATAATTGCAAAGTTTCGGACTACCAAAATAAAATTGATATCTTTATAAATAATTTATAACTTTTTTTGGAGATATTAATTGGTATTTTAAATAAAATATTTATTAATTAAAATTATAAAACAATAATTCTTATTACTATTTTTATATTATTAATTTAATTATGATAGAAAGTACAAATTTAAAAATATTTTTATTTATAATAAATAATTTGAGTTTTAAATTGTCAATATATTTTTTTGATATTCACTTATTTTAATTTAAATTTAAAAATATTTTATTTATATGTATAATTTTAAATAATATATCAATTTCAAATTAAATTTGCATAACCAATTTTTATTGTTTATTTAATAAATAATTTTAAATTCTTAAGAATTTTTTATTTTTATATTTATTTTAAATCCATATAATTTACAACGTAAAATTCATAATATTTTATAAATTTATTACTTTGATAATCTACATTTCTATGATTTATTTTAATTTTAATTTCAAAATAATTATTTATTCATAAAAATTGTGCACTGATATCTTTATTATTTATTGTAATTAGATATGAATTTTTTAATATAGGTTAAATAAATTTTTGATAAGATTAATGTAGACATCCTCAATTTGGCCGGCCCGCAATGAAAGCCGATGATGAGGTAGAACAAATTTTGAATGCAAGAGAAACTTGAAACATTCTTTAGAATGGACTTGAGAGTCCAAAATATTAAATTTAAGCCTAAAACACCTAGATAAGGCCCAAAGCTTCAAATCCAAACCCAAAGCCCACTCTGGCCCAAACATAGTTGCTATTAGGAGAGGCGACACATCTTTATGGTCGACCTACTTTGCATTAAATGCATTTTTTGGCCTCATTGCACATGAGGTGTACCCACATATCTTTAATCTGCAGATTTGTGCCTGAAAATAAGACTTTAGAGGCAAAAAATGAGAGAAAAGGATGAGTGACAACGATGAAAAATGAAAGGAGGAGGTTTGGTCTTAATTTATGAGGAATTGAGAAAAAGCAAAAGAAAAAGCTTAAGGAGGAGTTTTTCAACTAGTTAGAGGGAGAGGTTGGCTGGTCCAACAAATGAGGGGAGCTTGGAGAGAAAAGGACATTTTTAGTAGAAAAAAGAGAAAAAATAGAAAGAAGAGAGAAAAAGAGAGATTTTAGCCTAAAAATCAAAATCCTTGAGAATGAAGAAGGAGTTCTTGCAGTCGAGATCATCTAAAGCAACAAACCAAGCTCTAAGGGCTAAGTTAGGAGCTCCCAAACTGATAAAATCAATAAGAATCATCATTTTCAAGTTTTAAGTTCCTTGTTTAATATAAAACTTCATTTTTTAGTTTTCTTGATTGTTATTGTGTTTGGTGTTTATTTGGAGTCATATTTGAAGCATGATTGCATGAAGCATTAAGCATTAATTATATATTTCATGTATTTATATTGAGCTTTGCTCAACTGAATTTTGTTTAGATGATTGCTTAAGTGTTAATGAAATGTGATCGATTGTGCTCTGTTGAAGAGAAGACGCCTCTTCAAAGGGGCATCGCCCCTTAGTGATGTGGCGATCTTCGATCACCTCTTGCCCAGGAACCGATGCCTTTTTGAAGAGGTGATCGCCTCCCTATCAGAGCTTCGCCTAATTTTGCCCTCATAGGTTATGCTTATTCCATATAATTTGCATGTTTTACATGTTGTTTTCTTGTCATATGCCATAATTTCGTATCTAATCAGTTAATATATGGTTTTTAATCGAGTATTTGTTTATATTTGCATAAGTATTTATGCTTATTATATGTGAAACTAATAAATTTGACTTTTACTTTCTCCTGATTAATCTTGTATTTGTGAAAGATTAATGCTTTCAGTTTTATAGAATTTTAAATATGATCTTCAATTAAGGAATATTTAATTCCTTAATTAGTTATTGAGAGGGTTTATTTTTGGTTTATTTCCCTTTTACTTTGAGTAAAATATTGTAATCCTTAATCCCTTCTCCATTTTTTTTAAATGTATGATTGTAAATTTGTTGTACTATTTGTCATGAGTGTTGGGTAATAAGCATGCAAAAAGTACTAAGGTACAAACTTAAACTTAAATGTAAAATTAGAAATGACTGCAATACAAACTATAAATAAGGGAATAATCAAATAAATCAACGGTAATAAAATACAAAACATACACGGAGGCCAACCGCAAGGTTGGGTAGGCATTCAAAATCCCATACCTAGTTTTCAAACCCGATCTCTGATGACAGCTTATCGGAACCTTCATGGATTCCAGCTGTTGTATAGTGTGTTCTGGCTTTCATCCAGGTGGTGACTCTATCTCAATTTTGGGTCCCTAGCCCATTATGTATTTCCTAGCAGGTCTTGAACTTACACAATACCATGGTCTCCAAAAACTTGGGTGAATGCTAGACCTCGCTGCCTACAGTGGCGACTCCAATAGAGATAGAGAAACTGATTCCAATGTTTTGTAATTTATCATCTTTGATTATTTTCTAATTTTCTATGCATTTTCTGCATTCACTACACTTGTTTGCACAATAAGCATAACAATCTCGAATAAACCGACAATAATCATTGCTTTGCTGCCTATGTTTTACTCAAACCTGGTGGTAAAGTATTTTATTATTGACACTCATAACACGTACTTATCCACATCGTATGGACCTTTGAGTGGGGAGATGTAACATATGTATATAGTTGTGGGAGCCGAAGCGTATTACCCTTGACTCAGCTCATGTAATGACTTATCAACTTCCCCAATATTTGTTTCACACTACATGTATTTTATGCTATTTAGTGATCCTTACAATAAAGCCCAAGTCCATTGCCAATGGACTATGCCAAATTGGACTTTTAAGGCCCATTATGGCCCATTAAGATGGATTTTGGTTTTATTTGAAAGAATTGCTACTTTTTTGTATCGTCTTAAGAGTTTTATTGCATACGTCAGTTTCATTATCCCCTGTTGATAATTAAAACCTAGCCAAAAATCCTAGGAAAAGAAACTCACCATTGAACATGTGTGTGGAAAAAATCAAGTTGGAAGGTTTGGTTATGTGATATGCTTGTGCTTGTGAATAAATAATCTGCATTTCATGCATACATGACATTTATTGTGATTTCTTTCAAAAAAAAAATGAAACAAAGGCATTTTTCTTAGCTATAAGCCTCTACTTATTTCAAAGTAGATTAAAGGTGAATTTGGCCTACCAATATCAAGGATCCAATTAAATAATTGAACCACTTTACAAAGGAGCAGACTGTTAAGACCCTCTAATTTTTATTTTGAATCTTTCAAGAAAGAAGTGTCGAAAGAGATTGGGGATGACATTCGATAGATGGTCAATGACATGGTTGTTGAGATGGTAGGAAAAATGCCCTCTAATAAAGAAGAATTTGAAACCAGAACCATTGCCGGTGAGCCATTCAAAGAAAAATTGAAGGCACCAGTAGATCCAATTGAGTCAGAATGGATGAAAGATATAAAGTGGAAAGTGGATCAGCTGCAAACTATGATGAAAAAGCATGGACTCAATCCTAACTCTACTGACTTGGATGTGGACTTGGATTTGGAGGAAGAACCATTGCCCCCAAAATATCAATTCCTAAGCATGAAGAAATACTCTGGCATAGATGATCCTCACTTGCATCTAAAGTAGTATGTCACATACATGGAGGCCACTAGGTTGTCTAAAGCTCATATTATCGAACAATTTCCATTATTTTTGGAAGGAGCTTTTATCAAATGGTGTTACACTCTAGATGTACATATTTAGTAAGACTGGAAGGAGCTATATTCAACCTTCATCAAACAGTGTAGGCTGAATTTGCAATTCGAAGTCTCTCTCCAAGAGTTATAGAACACAAAGCAAGAGTTAAATGAACCTTTCACAAGATTTTTAACTAGATAGAGAGGAAAGTTGGCCTAAATGAAGCACAGACCTATAGAATCTGACCAGCTAATCAAAGCCATAGAAGAATGTGTTCCACCTCTAACCGACAAACTGAAGGACATCGGCATAAGGGACTTCAAAGAGTTCTACCAATTTGAAGTACAAGTTGAAGCTGGCTAGACTGAGATTATATATGAATAGATCAGTCTTAGTTGTAATAGTTTTGAACGATGTTTTACTGTAATATTTTTCCTTAGTACTAATAAATGTATGATTTTCTAAATTACCTGATTATGAATTCATTATGATTGTGAATGCTATGTTATGCTTGAATGAGAGAGAGATTAAAAAGAAAAGGAAAAAGAAAAAACCACATCAAGAAGACTAAATGTCCGAGTTGACTTTTAATTTTCCTTTGGGGCAGTTTTGACCTCAGCTTCTCTCAATATGAATTTACTATATTCACCAAGAAAGAAAGAAAAAAAAAGAAAAAACATAGAAAAAAGAAAAGAAGAAAATAAGAAAGGAAAGAAGAAATAAAGGAAAATAAGGTGAAAGAAAGAAAAATAAAAAAAAAGGTTTTTGTGCCCCCCTTATTTGAATAGTCAATCTTGTTTAACTGTTTAAAAGTCCTCATGATTCCAAACTCAAAACTCCAATCCAGAGATTTCTACCTAATGTGCGCTGAAAAATAGTTTGTCAGAAAACCACAAATGGCAGATCAATAACAAGGATAATGTAGCATGCATGGTTATAATAAAACAGTAATCATTTAAAATGGGCATGATCAACATATGCTAGCATGTGAAGTGTCAGGCATGGACTCTTTCACAAGTTTACAGCAAGCAACATTATGAGTGTGACATCAATGACTGACAATCAGCGACAAGAGCATTGAGTAATCAGCAGATCGAGTATGACGAAACGATGGTCAATCATCAGTATGAATTTACAACCACCCAGCTAGGTTCAAAAACTCTTAAAAAGGGAGTGACCTAGGCAAAAGCAAAAAAATAAAAGAAGAAAAAATGAAAGATCTGGCTAGGTTCAAAAACTCTCAAAAGAGGGCGACCTAGGCAAAAGAGGGAATATAAGATAAAATTGGTTGCACTTTCATTCTAAGAAGAGAAATTTGAGAGTTCATAAGATTCTATTTTTGTGGTGCAAGAGTGAGAGAGCACCTATCAATTCCTTAACCAGGGGGTAAATTTTAAGACAGAGTGTGGGGGGCATGCTAAAGGTCGAGCACTACTGTCCTACGACATCAAAGTATTCCAAGGAGGCAACTAAGCTGGGGGCATTTGTTGTTATCAACCCAATTTGATTATGAGAGGGTCTTAATTTCTTTCCCATTTTGATACGTCAGTCTCAATGACAATCTTTGACAAACTCAATTTTTTGAATTCAGATTCTTTGATATAATGAGGGCCAGTTCTGAAAGATTAGCCCTAAATAGAAAAGGCATTTGGCTTAATCATTCGAGATTTCCTATTTCTCCTAGCTTATGCATACATGAAATTTTTGCGAAATTATTCTGACATCTCATGCATAGGCACATTAGAACAATGCATGTCTTTCACAAACAATACACATGAGATTGTATTGTCAAATCATTTTCGAAAGCTTTTAAAGAACATAATCATGAATACATCAGCTGCGAAATTTATGAATGTGTCTTCTCAAGAATAAGCTAGCTCCAATGCATATGATGTAGACCAGTTACCATTATCTATGCTCGACGACCTTAAGGCTATATGACATTTTTTATTTATCTTCACTTGACGCCCTCGAGGCTATATGGTATTTGTTGTTTGTTCTGCTTGATGCCCCCGAGGCTATATAGCACTTGTTGTTTATCCCTACCTAATGCCCCAAAGGCTATATAGAACATTTTGATTATCTTTGTGCTGATTGTTCCTTCCTAATGCCCCCGATGTTATATGGCATTTATTGCTTGTCCTGCCTGACGCCCTTAAGGCTATATGACATTTGTTGTTTGTCCTATCTGATGCCTCCCAGGCTATATGACATTTGTTGTTTATCCTGTCTGACGCCCTCGAGGCTTTGTGGCATTTGCTGTTTATTCCTACCCGACGCCCTCGAGGCTATATGATACTTTTTATTTGTTCCTGCCTGACGCCCCCGAGGCTATATAGCACTTGTTGTTTGTTCCTGCCTGACACCCTGAGGCTGACGGCGTAAATTTCTGTGAGTAACTTCTCGAAAATGAAATTCTTGAGATTCATATTTCCAATGATTGGTCTAGCAATGAATCCCTAAAGTTCATATTTCAAAAAGTGTCTGGTTGGGCAATGAATCTCCAAAGTGCATCTTCTTCACTAAGTAACTGGTCGGGCAATGAATCCCCGAAGTTCACATTTTAAGAAGTGTCTAGTCTGGCAATAAATCCTTGAAGTTCACATTTTAAGAAGTGTCTAGTCAGTCAATGAATCCCCGAAGTACATCTTCTCTACTGAGTGACTTTTTGAACCAGAAAAAAATTAAGAATCACTGGCTGATTGAGCCAGGAAAATTCGAGGATCATGGCCACGTTTCCATTTTCTCTACTGAGTGATTTCTTGTGTCAGAAAGGCTAGAGAATCACGTCTCAACTATTAACAAGTGGCTGATTGGGCTAGAAAAACCCGAGGATCATGGTCACATTTCCATTATCTTTTTTTACTAAGTTACTTCTCGCATCAGAAAGGCTCGAGAATCATGCCTCAACTATTAATAAGTGGTTGATCAGGCCAGGAAAACCTGAGGATCATGGTCATGTTTTCATCATTTTTTATTGAGTGATTTTTCATGTAAGAAAGGCTCAAGACTCATGCTTCAATTATTAATGAGTGACTGACCAGGCCAGGAAAACCCGAGGATCACAGTCACATTTTAAGATTATTTCAGTAAGTTCAATCTTTAACCTGTTGGGTTTGAATTCTTGAGACTGATAACACGACTAAATCTCAGAGGTCAGGTACGTCATTTTTGTTATTTACTACTTTTGCATGTTGCTTTTTTGAAAAATTAATTTAAAAAATATAGTTTAAAAAAAAAATGGGTAAACTATAGATACCCTCGGTTTGATCGGCCCCTCAACGAAAGTCCCATGATGAGGAGAACAAATTTTGAATGCAACATAAACCTGAAACCTTCTCTAGAATGGACTTAAGAGCCCAAAATGTTAAATTTAAGCCTAAAACACCTAGCTAAGGCCCAAAGCATCAAATCCAAGCCTAAAGCCCACTCTGGCCCAAACATAGTTGCTGTCAGGGGCAAAGAGGTGACCACCTTTACAAAGAGGTGACACTTCTTCATGGCCAACCTACTTTGGATTAAATGCATTTTTTGGCCTCAGTACACATGGGGTGGACCCATATATCTCTAATATGCATATTTGTACATGAAAATAAGATTTTGGAGGCAAAATTTTAGAGAAAAAGAGGAGAGACAATAATGAAAAAGGAAAGGTGGAGGTTTGGTCTTGATTTTTGGGGAATTGAGAAAAAGTAAAGGAAAATAGTTTAAGAAGGAGTTTTTGGAGCTAGTTAGAGGGAGAGGTTGATTGGTCTAACAAAGGAGGGGAGCTTGGAGATAAAAGGACATTTTTTAGTAGAAAATAGAAAGAAGAGAGAAAAAAGAGAGAATTTTAGCCTAAAAATCAAAATCCTTGATAAGAAAGAAGGAGTTCTTGCATTCGAGATCATCTAAAGCAACAAACCAAGCTGTGAGGGCGAAGTTAATAGCTTTGAAACTGATCAAATCAGTAAGGATCATCATTTTCAAGTTTTAAGTTCCTTGTTTTATATAAAACTTCATTTCTTAGTTTTCTTAATTGTTATTGCGTTTGGTGTTTATTTGGAGTCATATATGAAGCATGATTGCATGAAGTATTGAGCATCAATTGTATATTTCATGTATTTATATTGAGCTTTGCTTAGCTGAATTTATTTAGAAGATTGCTTAAGTGTTAAGGATATGTGATCTGTTGTGCTCTGTTGAAGAGGCGATGCCTCTTCATAGGGGCATCGCCCCTTAGTGATGTGGCAATCTTAGATCACCTCTTGCCCAGGAGGCAACACCTCTTTTAAGAGGCAATCGCCTCCTGATCAGAGCTTTACCTGATTTTTCGCTCATAGGTTATGCTTATCCCATATAATTCACATGTTTTATGTGTTGTTTTCTTGTCATATGCCATAATTTTGTGTCTAATCAGTTAATATATGGTGTTTAATCGAGTATTTGTTTATATTTGCATAAGTATTTATGCTTATTATATGTGAAACTAACAAATTGGACTTTTTCTTTTTCCTGATTAATCTTGTATTTATGGAAAGATTAATGCTTTCAATTTTATAGGATTTTAAAAATGATTTTCAATTAAGGAATGTTTAATTCTCTAATTAGTTCTTGAGAGGATTTATTTTTGGTTTATTTCCCTTTTATTTTGAGTAAAATGCTGTAATCTTTAATCCCTTCCCCATTTGTTTTGAATGTATGATTGTAAATTTGTTGTACTCTTTGTCATGAGTGTTTGGTAATAAGCATGCAAAAAGGACTAAGGTGCAAACTTAAACTTAAACATAAAATTGGAAATAACTGCAATCCAAACGATAAATAAGGGAATAATCAAATAAATCAAAGGTAATAAAATACAAAACACACATGGAGGCCAACTGTAAGGTTGGGTGGGCATTCAAAAGCCCATACCCAGCTTCCAAACCCGATATCTGATGACGGATTTTGGGAACCTCCGTGGAATCCAGTTGTTGTATGGTGTGTCTAGGCTTTCATCCGGATGTCGACTCCATCTTTATTTTGGGCCCCAAGCCCATTATGTATTTCCTAGCAGACCCTGAGCTTGCACAATGTCGTAGTCGCCAAATACTTGGGCACTCTAGACCCTGCCGCCTACAATTAATTAATGGGTTAAATATATTGATGGTCATTAAAATTTGCACTTAGTTCATTATGGGTACTAAATTTCAATATGTTTCATTTTAATCTCCAATTTGAGTTGGCATTTGATTTAAATGCTGATTGGTGAATATTCTTCAAATACTCTATGTATGATTATTACATTAGCAAAACATCAATAGATGACCTATCGATGTTATTTAATTAAAATTTAGTTATAAAAAAAATGAATTGAAGTTTAGTATCCAAAATGAAATTTATGTAAAGTTTAGTGACTACCAAAATATTTAATCTACTTAAGTATTGATGGATTGCACAATAGAGTAAGTCTTTCCCTCTTAAATTGACGTCGATAGAATTCAAAACTTGCATTTTTGAACGTCTTTAAAAAAAAATTATCACTTAATTATTCTTTTACTATATGTCGTTCTTCATCTTTGATTTCATAAATTTGTCCATTGTAAAATTTGTTGAGACACTATCAAAATTTTCAGAAAATTCTTCGTTGGCAGCCACATTTAGACGACATGCATAGAACAAATGCCCCACTCCAACGGCCAATGAGCTTGTGGTTTGGTGAGAAGGTCGATATCAATGGATGATAAATTTCTGAGTAATTGTTTTCTTTTCTGTCTAGTTGTTTTCAGTCTTACGGCCTCTTGGATTAGATTCAGTGTCCCACCATCATCACAATCTTTCACATTTCATTTTCACCTATCTTTTGTTACCTCTACGTAATTTCCTCATAAGGTTCTCTTTTTTTAACTTTAATTTTCCATTATCAGAGAAAAAAAAAATCTCAATTATTATTACTCTAGCACCTGTGAGCTTAACTTTAATTTCACATTAAAGTGTTAATTTGTCTCTTAAACTTAGATGTAATAGAAAATTAGTTCATAAATTAATTTTTTGATTAATGTATCCATTAATTTGATAAATTCGATAAATTAGCCCAATTAACATTTTGATAAAAGTTCATTTTCTCCAACATTTTTATTTTTTATCTAATTCATCCAAAACATTTTGTAAGTTGGTAATTATATTCACTTCATGTCTTCAAATTATATAAAGCGAAATTTTAAAAATTAAATTTTCAAGAATTTTTTTTAAATAATATTTTTTTTCATTTTTCCTATTTTGTCTCTATTGTTTAAGGTGAACTTATGATTTAATAAATTGAACAAAATTTAAAAAGTCAGAAATTAAATATCAATTCTTATAAGAATAGATTTTATCTTCGATTTTTAAGCTAAATTTTATTTTCAATTCACCAAAGATTAAGTAACCTTGACTCTTTCTTCCGCTGCATTGATTGATTCCTTTGAGAATACTTGGCTATTTAGTAAATGAGTCTAACCGACATTACAATTTGAAATCATAGATATTTTTTAAATGCTATTATACAATATTGTAATATATAAAGTGAAAAACTAATAATAGCTATGTTCCATTAATTTGTATACTTCTATTTTCTTGTGAAATAATTAGTGATGTTGTCTATCGTAATTTCCTTGTATGATATTTGTTTTCATTTCTCTTTTGCTTCATAGCTAATGCCCCACTCCAACAATCAATGAGCCTGTGGCTTGGGGAATCTATGATAAATTTACTATAAAGTAAACCAATATCAATCCTCTATTATTAAATGAGATAAGGGTTGAATTAAAAAAAAAGTGATAAAGACATTTTTTTTCTACATGAACTTTTTGAAATTTAATAATTTAGTGTTTAAAACTATTTTTTTTTTTATAACAACTAAGTGTTGCAACATGTAAAAAATAACAATAAAATGTTTATAGCAGGTTATATTGTAAAAATGACTAAATTATTCATGACAATGTTTTAAATTTACCTTTTTTATAATGAAACAATAATACCTTTTTTTTCATGTTAAAATCATGATAAATTTATAAAATATATATTTATCAAAATAATCAGTATAACTGAAATTCGGTATGCATTTATAACAAAAAAAATTGGTACAACTGGAATCTGACTCGTATTTCTAATCGGAAGGCAAAAAGAGTCTTACTTAGCCGGAATCTTTGCTTCAAGAGGTAACTTGTTGGACTTGTTGAACTTCTTGCTGGAGCTGGACTCATCCGGCCAAGAGGATATCTGTCTCCATGCTAACGATTTAACAATATGCACAATCTCATTCCCTTAAGAAGTAGCCTATCGAATCTCTTTGATGAAGAGGATTACAATGTGGTTCTTGAGGTGGAGCTTCGATGGAGGCTTGTTGGGTGTTGCAACAACAATCAAATATGAATTTGTAATTAAAGCAACTTCTTCTTTGAAAGTACTTGAAGAGCCCTTCTTTTTTTTTTTGGCTTTATCAAGATAAATATATTTAAACCACTAATTTTATAATACTAAAACTTTTTTTTTATAAAAGATTGGAATTTGGAAATTAGAGAACGCACCCAAATATCTTAACTAGGTTGATACCTTTTTAGCGTTCACATCACACTTCCAAAATCTTAAATTTAATTAAAATAAAAAGAGTTGGTGCAAGCTAAAAAGAAGGAACAAACAAAAGGACTAATTAAGGACTAATTAAATCTGTAATTAGACCTTCCAAAAAAATCACTATAAATAGCATTTAAACAGAAGTCAGGAGTCGTATCCTACCAAAGCTTTGAAGATGCAAAAACTCCATACTTTGCAAGAAGGTCAGCTGCCACATTGCCTTCTCTGAAAATATGAGACACCTTGAATTGCATTTGGGAAACTAGATTCAAATAGTGCAACCATACAGATTTAAGAGCCCAAGGAACCTGATGACTTCTTGACTGGAAAAGCCGAACTACAAAGGAGGAGTCGCATTCTAACCATAGCTGATGCTAGCCCCGATCCCATGCGATATTAACAACATAAATTGCTACTTGAAGTTCGCCAAATAAGCAAAAGCACAGCCAATAGGAAAAGCAAACAAACCTCTTGCAAAGCCATTAGAAGTATGAAAAATACCCCCGGCTCCCGCATCCCCAGGACTGCCTAAAGCTGAGCCATCAATGTTGACTTTAATCCAAGCATAAGGGGGAGGCTGCCAACATACCGAAATAATTAGTGGAGCTTGCCTTGGGATTACTTGAATGCAAAAAACATGCAGAATCTGAAACTCATCAGTTGAGTTATACATACGGCCTACTTTGAAGAAATAAACTCCTTTAATAGCATTCCACACCCCACGAAAGACGACATGGATGTTAGGTATACTACCATTAAGAATGACATCATTTCGACAATTCCAAATAACCCATAAGCCATTGGCTATTGTAGAACACCAAATATCTGCAACTTGAGAACTAAAATGGTGATTCATTGCATCTGTAACAAAGTCAGCAATAGTACCTGTAAGACAAAAGTTGCTTACTGAATAACATCGAGACAGATTGCCAAACCATAATTGAAAAATGACATTGCAAAAAGAGATGTTGACTATCTTTCAAAGAGGATTGGCATAAACAGCAACGTGAGGCAAAAGATAAACCTTTGTTATGCAAATGGTCATTCGTATGAAGATAATTATGTACTACTCGTAAGCAAAGTAAGGAGCGAGAAGGAGGGATGAACTCCTTCCAGATAAATGAATGCCAAGCTACCATGGGACGTGCAAAACAGAGACTGTATGAATGCCATCAAGAACTCTAGTCCATAAACAAATATCTTTCTCAGCCAAAATAGGAGAGATCTTTCAATACATTGTCAGACCACTACATTATTGATATGCGACAGATTCCAAGAATTATTCAATAAGATTCTGTCAATGGCATCCACCAAATAAGCTTGATCTTTTCTAGGGATGCCTAATTGATTAGAAACAGTAGGAAGAACCCATTCATCAGTCCAAAAATTTGAACTACTATTTTCTCCAATGTACCATAGAATATCCAATCGAAGAGAAGCATAAATGTCCTTGATATAAGACCACACTGAGGACCGAAAATAACTATCTCTCCTAATACCTGAAGGATGCAAGAAACGCCTTCTAAGGATGTTAATGGGATAAGAATTCTCAACAATTAAGTTCTAAGCAGTCTTGCTAAGCATAACATCATTTAAAACTTTTAACTGCTTAACGCCAAGTCCACCCTCATTCAAAGGCAAGCAACAAATACGCCAAGGAATAGTGACAAGCTTCTTACAATCAATAGAGCATGACCGAATACAATTTCTCATACAACGCTCTATGTAAGAAATAACAAATAAAGGCCACTTATAAACAACAAAAGAGTGAAGCATGGAACTAGTGATAATAGAATTAATAAGAGTAATACGACCAGCCCGAGATAAAGAGTTACCCTTCCATTTAGAAAATTTTCCACAAATTTTGCCTGTAAGAGGCTGTAACCATATTTTCTTAGGAGCACTTGCAAAAAGAGGAACTCCTAAATAATTGAAAGGCAAAGAGCCTTTCACCATACTCGTAATTCCTTGAAACTTGGCAGCTCGATGATCATTAATTGAAGCACCATAAAAAACTTCTGACTTTGCTTAATTAACCACTTGCCCAGATAAATTGGCATAGCACTGGAAAACCTCATTAATAGCTCGAATGTTGCGAGTAGAAGCCTTAGCAAATAAAAGATACTTAAACTTTTAATTTCATTAAATTTATTAAAAATTGTAAACTAAATAGAAAGAAAGTGAAAAAAAAAAGAAACAATAGAAAATTTTTAATTTTACATTTTTTTTAATTAAAAATTTTGCAAATGACGATAGCTACATTTGTACTTTTAAATATTTTTAATTTTTAATTCTTTATTATTATTTAATATTTCTATTTTAGTTAAATTTAATAAGGGAATAATTTTATATTTAATTAAAATGTTATTTTACTTGTATTTTATTTTTTCTACTTTAGCTAGGATTTAACTTTACTTATTTTATCTAGGATTTTATGTTATTTTATTTCCTTCTTAAACCACCTAATAAATATGTAACCCTTGTTCTCTTATAATTCATTCAATGAATAATACATGAATTTTCTCTCAGTTTTTGCTTAGGTTCCTGTGTTGAAATTTGTCTATTTTCCTTTAAAACTTAGTTGTGTACTACCCTTATGTATTTCACGCTAGCACATAGCGTCAGGTGGTATCATTGCGGGTTAATCACCTACTCCTATACTAGGTGGTTGTGGTAGAGTAAGCAATCATATTCATGACGATGATCAGAGTATAAAAGCTCAGATAACTGCATGGCAGAATCAAAAGGCGGTGTCGAATGTCTTCAAGAAAAGAGGATATCACAGATTCCGGTAAATTGAGGGACACTTTGAAGAAATTGATGATCAATTTGATGTTTGGATAGTAGGTGCCAACAAAAATCAATTTGATAGTAGATCAAGTCTAAGAGATGATGCTACTTGAGGCCAACCTATTGACAGATTTATTTTTGCAAAATCATGTAGATGTGCAATTTATGTCGAAGATATGCCTTGTTATGATGGTAATTCTTACAGTAATGTATTAGTTAAATGGATTACAGAAATGGAACGAATTTTTGAACGCTTGAGAATCTCTTTTTATGAACTTTTCACGTTAGTAGCTTTAAGTTGAGGGGATGTACTTATTTTTGGTAGAAGATATTACAAGTAAAAAGAAAGGAAGAAGGAAAAACACCCGTTGATTCTTAGTTGATGATGAAATGGTTGTTAGAAGAAGAGTTCTTTATGTTAGAGCCCATCTCATCCTAAGAAGGTATGGTGTGTAAAGTTGATGCAGAAGTGAAGAAGGTTGAAGTTGAAGTTGTAAATAATGAAATAATTGAAGATGTAATTGAAGATTAGCATTGGAATATGAAGTTGGCACTATGCATCAATTTAATGAAGACAAACAAGAAAAAGTAGAAGATGAAAAAATGAGCTTTATTACTCATGAAATTAAAGAAGAGATTAATGGCGAGATTGAAGATCTCAAAAGTGATGTGAATATTTTGGTAGATCAAGAACTTTACGGTGAATTATTGGTTCCAAAATCTTATAATTTTTTGATGAGTTTAAATATTTTTATTTTATTGGAGTCATAAATTTTGATCGCATTGCTATTGATCCTCTTTTACGATTTATGAGTACAATTAAATTTCAAATTCAAGAATTTGCCTCATGTTGCTTCTTGAAGGCACTAAAGTAATTAAAATATTTGTTTACTTGGCATAGAAGACTTTAATTTTCAAGGTTAAATTCGTCCTATTTAATTTTCCTATTTTAGTTAAATTTAATAAGGGAATAATTTTATATTTAATTAAGATTTTATTTTATTCTTATTTTAGTTTTTCTACTTTAGCTAGGATTTAACTTTCCTTATTTTAGCTAGGATTTTATTTTATTTTACTTCCATTTTAAATTAGGGTTAGTGGGCCTAGATTGCCCAGGACGGATGGATTACCATCCTGTCAAGGAGCCAAGGCATTAGTATAAGTCACGAATTCAGTCCCCCACTCCCCCATGATCTCCCCCATGATCTCCCTTCAATAGTCCATATAAAGACAATGCAAAAAAAAAAAAAAAAGTTAGTGGTTGTGCCACCTTATAAATATATAATCCTTGTTCTCTTATAATTCATTCAATGAATAATACAAGAATTTTTGCTTACTTTTTGCTTAAGTTACTGTGTTGGAATTTTTCTATTCTCCTTTAAAACTTAGTTGTGTACTGGACTTATTTATTTCAGGTTAGCTTGCTACCTCATTTTATTTGTTTGTCTTCAAAAATCAAGTTTGTATTTCTAAATATTTTGGTTCTTATGTTTTGAGTTGATCTTTTGCTTGCCTTAAATATGAAGAAGAAAACTACGTTTTGATTTAAATTGAAATTTCACCAAAGAGCTTCATGTCTATAAATATAGAATTTGATTTAGACCATCATGTCTCTAAACTGATTTTTTACCCAAGACCATCATGTCTATAAATTGAAAGTTTGCCTTAAATCATCATGTCTCTAAACTGAAATTTTACCCGAGACCTTCATGTCTATAAACTGAGAATTTAATTTAGACCATCATATATTTAAACTAAAATTTTACCTGAGACCTTCATGTCTATAAATTGAGAATTTGATTTAAACCTTCATGTCACTAAACTGAAACCTTACTTGAGACTTTCATGTCTCTAAAGTGAAATTTTGGTTGAAACCGGCAAGTTTTAAGACTGCAAAATCATTGAAGAGACTGACATTTCTTAAAACTACAAAATATTAAAGAGACTGGCATGTCTCAAAACTACAAATATCATTGAAGAGATCAACATATCTCAAAACTGCGAATAAAACTTTGTTGTTTAAAGTCCTTGAGCCAATTTACTTTAAGGAGGACTTCCCCTTACTAATTTACAAATTAATTTATTCAATTTCCCTTTACTAACTTGCAGATTTATTCACCAAAATTTTGCCTAGACTTCATTACAGATTTCTTTTGTCCAAGTTGGGTTTCTTTGATCTCCACCAAACTCCAACTTAAGGGGGAATGTAGAATTATGAGAATTAAGTTTATGTCTGCGCAACACTAATCTTTTATATCTACAAAAAAAATAGTTCTTATTGTAGCAGAATTGACTGAAGTAGCACTGCAACGCTTTAATGCAGAGCTAAGGAAGAAAGGCTAGGGCAGGACTTTAATTTTATTATAGGAATTATTATTTTTATTTTTGTAAAATAGTTAAATTTTAGTTTACAGGAGTCCTCTTACTTGATGAGTAAGGACTAAATTTTAGTCTACTATGTTATATTTGCTGGGTAAGCAAAGCACAAACTCTTATATATATAATTCCCAAAAATAATAGGGTATATATATTTTATTCTTCTTCATTTCTTTTCTTTCCTTCAAATTAATAGGGTATTTTAGTCAGATAAACATATTTGCATGAGTGGCATATCATATGATAAGTCCCTCAAAAGGGTTTGGTCCAACATGGGTCTAGTCAGCATGCCATGTAAATTATAATCAGCCAGAAGCACTTATTTGAACAATAGTTAATTAGTTCAAACATTTATTGAATAAAAAAAAAAATTCATACACCATTTTAACAAAAATTAAAAAGTTAAAGACAGCATTGGCGTAATTATTCCTAAGAAATTTAATATATATATTGATGACAAATGTATTGTATTTAGCCTATCCTGAAAGTAACTGATTTCAGTGTCCCACCACCATGCCAATTGTTTTCAAATTTTTCTCAATTTCCTAGCTTTCACATTTTTATTTCCACCTATCTTCCATTGCCTACCCTCATAACCATGATAAATTTTTTTTTTAAATGTCTTAATCTATTAATTATTCTTTCAATTTGAATGGTTGGCACGTCAACTAAACAGAAGTTAGAGTCAACTAAAGCTACTTTTATCTCCCATTATAATTAAGGTTCCTTGCCATTCTTTCTTCATCGTCACTGATCAATTCCCAATATTTCAGCTTTCACCAACTAATTCTCAACTACCTAATTTTCACCATTGCCTTTCAATATGGCTGAAGCACTTGTTTCTGCAGTGTTAGAAGTACTGGTTTCCAACAGTATTCACGAGATACAAAAAGAGTACAGGCTGGTCGTGGGTGTGAAAAAAGAAGTTGAAATGCTTAAAAGCAACCTTGAGGCAATCAAAGCAGTTCTCACTGATGCTGAAACAAAGCAAATGAAGCAGGAAACCATTAAGCTTTGGTTAGCCAAGCTCAAAGCCATATCCTATGACATCGATGACGTGCTGGACGACTGGAGCTCAGCAATCTTGAAGTTACAAATTGATGGAGATGATAGTGCTTCCGAGCCTAAGAAAAAGGTATTCTCCTGCACGCTATCAGCTTGTTTTTCTTTCCGTCGTGTCTATTTTCGTCATGACATTGCTACAAAGATAAAAGAGCTAAATGAAAGGGTAGATGTTATTGCCCAAGAGAAAGATCGGTACAATCTTTCCTCCATTCCGGGCAGTGAAGAAGTTGGGCGAATTATGACAACCTCTTTTGTTGACGTTAAAATTGTCAAAGGCAGAGAGGATGATAAAGATGCCTTAATGGACTCGTTGTTGGCAGATAGCAGTGCTACTCCAAACCTCCATGTGATCTCTTTAGTAGGGATGGGGGGGATCGGGAAAACAACTCTTGCCAGGCTTGTTTATAATGATGACAGGATCAAGTCCCATTTCCATATGAAAATATGGTTTTGCGTCTCGGATCCCTTTGATGAGACTAGGATTGCTAAGGGGATCGTTGAATCTCTTACAGGTGCAGCCCCAGATGTAGTTGAATTGCAGACTTTATTAGAGAGAATTCAGCATTTTACTGAGGGAAAAAAGTTTTTGCTTGTTTTAGATGATGTCTGGAATGAAGACTTTAGAAAGTGGGAACAACTAAAACAGTGTCTTGAGTGTGGTGCACCAGGAAGTAAGATTTTGGTAACCACACGTAAGGAGAATGTTGCAAAAATTATGGGGTCTAGATCTCTTCATGACATAATGCGACTTGGATTGTTGTCTGATCTAGAATGTTGGTCCATATTTTCTCAAATTGCATTTTCTGATACGACTAGCTGGGAGCAAAATCAGCGTTTAGAAGAAATTGGAAGAAAAATTGTTGCTAGATGTAAGGGTTTGCCTCTTGCTGTAAAGACAATAGGTGGTCTTTTACGCTTTAAAGATTCTGTACAGCAGTGGCAAACCGTCTTAGATAGTGACTTATGGGAATTAGAGGAAGTTGAAAAAGAGGTTTTGGTGCCATTATGGTTAAGTTATTATGACTTACCCTCACCATTGAAACAGTGCTTTTTGTATTGTGTCATCTTCCCTAAGGACCATAGGATGAGTAAAAAGAAATTGACTGGGATGTGGATGAGTCAAGGTTATGTTAGGGCACCGAGAAGCAGGGATATGGTGGAGATGGGTGAAGAGTATTTTCAGTACTTATCTATGCGCTCCTTGTTTCAGGAACTCGAGGAAGACGATGAGGACTGGAGCAATAGTTACTGTAAAATGCATGATTTGGTTCATGATTTTTGTCAATCTCTGGTGAAGAATGAAATTTTTAGTTGCTTAGAGGTCAATAATACTACCAATAGGAAAGAAGAAGTACGTCACATAGGAATTTCAATGGTTGGTCAAACTGAGGAATCATTTCCTATTTCTGTATATACTTTTAAAACATTACGTAGTCTTACTATTTTTTCCACTTCTACTCCTAGTTATTCAATGATTAGAATTACTAGAAAAGCCCTACCTTGTATATTCAATGAATTGACTTGTTTGAGATCATTAACCATAAGTAATAGTGGCATTGAAGAAATCCCATCCAATATAAGTAAATTGATCCATTTGAGGGAGCTAGACTTCTCTAGAAATAGAGAATTAAATGAGTTGCCTGAAACAGTATGTAAATTGTATAATTTACAAATCTTAGTTGTGGATGGATGTTGGAGTCTGAATTCGTTACCTCAAGGGATGGAAAAACTTATTAATTTGAGGTGTGTCTATAATTTGAGGTGTTTCTCTTTGTTGCCAAAAGGTCTAGGGAGATTAATTGATCTCCAGAGAATAAGCCGACTGAACATTTGCTCAATCAAAGAAGAAAAAGAAGAAGATGATGACGATGATGAAGAAGAAGCAAAATATTTTTTATCTCTTAGAGAGGTGGAAAACCTCAATAACCTTGGTGGTCATTTGCGCATATATTGGAGAAGACAACTCAAGACAGATGTGGATGTGAAAGACGCTAAGCAGGCACAATTGAAGGCCAAAAAATACCTCACTCATTTGGATCTATTTTTTAGTGAAAAAGAAGGAAGAGAACGGAGGAAACATGGGGGAGATGAAGAGTTATTAGTAGCTTTAGAGGCTCATCCAAATTTGAAATATTTACAAGTATGGTATTACCAAGGCATCAAAATTTCTTCCAGTACAAGTTGGATAACATTGAAGATGAATTTTCTCAAAAAGCTTGTTCTTAGCTATTGGAGAAACTGCGAGCAGCTGCCTACATTAGGAAAATTACTTTCCCTTGAATATCTTAAAATTATGGGTTTTGCGAGTGTTAGGAAAGTAGGTAGTGAATTTCCTGGGATAGATGATCATCATCATCATCATATTACTGAGATTGGTGATAGTAGCACTGCTCGTATATTATTCCCCAAATTGATACAACTGGAGTTCTATAATATGGAAGAATGGGAAGAGTGGAATTATGAAGATGAAAAAGATGGAATATTAATAATGCCATCTGTTTGCTCTTTGACACTTAAGAGATGTCGAAAAGTGAAGGAATTGCCATATTACATCACCCAAAACACTTCACTCAAACTTGAAATTGATGATTGTCCGTCTCTGCTATATTAGTGCAAAAGGAAAGAAATTATAAGGTAATATTTTTTCACCTTATTATTCTCTTATTTCTTTTCTTTTCCTATTTGTTAACGTTTTTGTTTTTGTTTTTTTGTTTTGTTTTTGTTTTGTTTTTTTTTTTTATGAACAGCAAGGTAGTTTCAGAACAGGCAATCTCCTCTCTTTTGCACAACATCATGACCACAAGTAGAACAAACATAGGCCTTGGATAAACTTTTAACGCTTCATATCTTTGGAGAGCCTTTGAAGCTACAAGCATCAGCGTTCATTTCATTCCTTCCATTTGAAATTGTAATAATCTTTTTGATTTAATTGTTTTCGCTTTTCTTTATTTATTTGTGTTTATTGTTTAATCGGTTTCTTTCTCTTGAGCTAATTAAAGTTTGTTTCTGTCATATACTTGTTCCAGAGGGTTGAAAAATAAATAAATAAATAAACAAATTGATAACACACATAAAAAATAAATAGATAACATAATGTTGATAGCTGATGCCTTCTATAGCTTGAATCTAAGGCCTCACTCATAATTCTCTTGAATTGATCCTGATCTTTACTTACCCATTTGATGCTGTTATCACCTTACCTCAATAAACCACTATTTTTCTTTATTTGATTTCTTCTTCTAATTACTGAATTAATGATTTTAGAGTGTCTAGGTTTTGATTTCTTTTGACCTGAAGTATGAGAAACGAAGTAAAAGAATGAGTTGGGATTTCTTGATTAAAAAAATAAAATTAATTAATTAATTAAGTCTGATTCAGTTTGGATAACGTCTTTCTACTGCTTTGATTTCTTTATTGATATTGAATTCATGGCTACCTTGTATTAAATTTTTACATACCTTTAGTTGAGCTAATCTTGGCAATCATAACCTGAAACTCTTGATGTTGAACCTTCGTGGTTGTATCCTTTTTCATTTATTTCACTTTGCTGGAAAACTCTTGATCGAATTTAGTAAAAATATAAACGTTTTAAATTTTGAATGTGGGAATGAGATTATTGAATTAATGATTTTGTTCTTAAAGAGATGTCTTGAGGCTTAAATTTATCTTTAAAATGTGTGAAATTGAGTGTTCCAAGCTTGGTGCCAAATTAAAAAAAGTTTAAAGTACACTTGAGATGATAAAAAGAATTGCCTTGTAAGGAAATAGATGAACACCAACTGAAAATGCTGACATTTGCAGGGTCTGGAGTTCGCGACCGAATTGCTTGATGAGCTACTGGTAACTTATTTTCTTGACTTTTCTTCTTTTTTTTTGTTGCTTTTTTTAGTATTAATTATCATTATGAGAAATTAGAATTTGGATGCAAATTAATTATCATTATGACTAATTAGAATTGGTGTTGGTTCTGGGGCTTGACAGACAAATGTACGTTGCTACAACATAAGACGAACAGGTATCAAGCTGATGTTTGGTGACTGCCTTTCTGAAGGTATCAATTGTCAATCTGATGTTTGTTTCCGTTTAATGTCTTCAAAATTTTCAGCTTTCAGTTCCATCCCTCATTCTTTTGATATTTGTATGTAAAAATAGGTGGAAAACTGGAATAATCTCGTGAGAAGCATTGCATGTTCAAAGCTGAACGAGATGGCATCAGGGTTCTGTTTTCCTGCCAAATTGTGCTTAATGCTCAATGTTTTGGGATAATGCTGAGTACTAATGATGTTTTCTTTCTGTGGCCAGAAAGATCCATTTTTAAAGACATACACGTCTTGGACTCACAATTCGGTCTATGAATTTAGTCTTTGACCAAGCTCAATTACCACCAAATACTTGTCACAGGACATAAAGGAGGACTAAAGTGTTCAACTCAATCCCTGTCAGTTGTACAAGAAAAAATGCCCAACTAATCAGGATCAAGTGGCGCTGATGTTTTGGAAGTAACTGCCAAAGAACAGTAGATGGTAGTTGATTTTGAGATGATCAAAAAGAGGCAAATGAGGCACCATGCATTTATATCCCGGAAGCCCCTTCAGTATGGTATTTGCTAGGCTGAAGAAGCTGTTTTTTGTTTCACTGTCAATGTAATTGTATCTTCAATTATGTAATGCATATGAATTAATATTTATAGCTCAATATTTTGGAATCACCCATTTAAGGATGATTGATTTTTTTTTTTTTTTTGGTTTACTTAAATACTCCATTTTGGTCTCTTATTCTGTATTCTTACATCTGATAATTATGGGAATTTTAATTGTTGCAGTGCTTGGACTAGCTTTAAAGTTTATTTTGGAATCGCCCATCAAAAACAAATGATCACAGCAAAAAGAAGGGAAATTAGAGGATATAAAATTATACGTTTGAATAAAGAAAAAAAAAAAGGCAAGGGGCTTAAGTTCTTGGTATTAGCATGCTTAGCCAAATTTGATTCTCAACTCACAGAAAGAAAAAATGGTTGGCTCTAACTTAGAACCTGACTGATTTTTTTGAAAGATAACAAAGATATGCATTTGTTGCAACCCTAAAGCAGTTTACAAGGCCATTTATAGGGTGTCGTCGTGATTTTTCTAGAATTTTATTGTTTAGTACAGAGGTTGTTGTCAAAATGTGATGCTCAGCTTTATTATATTATATAGATTGGTTAAGGCATGTGATGAAGAACATAGCCAATAGGCCATCAGCTGCATATTCACT
>CATIWM010600055.1:0-20968 GCA_949671775.1 Mallotus repandus | reverse complement strand
TATATATTCTCATGAAAGATTTCAAACAATGACGTGAACTCAGACAAATTTGCTTGGGTTGGATGTAGGCTTATTTCTTTTCTTGTGATACCTCTCAGTTATATTTCTATTTAATTAATATTTTATCTTCTTAAATAAAATTTACTTGCAAAATAAGAATATTCAATCCAAATAGAAAAAGGAACCTCTTATCAGGAAAACTCTTGGATCAGACTTCTTAAATTGGAACAAGTTTTACACAGAAGAGGAATTTTATTTCTCTCAGATTTAAGTATTATACTCTCTATAAATACCCTTCACTTCTCCTCAACTATTCATTCTATTCATTTAGCTCATTGCTCTCTACCTCTCTAAATTCTCTCTCCACTCTCTCTCTCTCTCTGACTTAAGCATCAGAGGGTTTGTGGGGTTTTCCTACATCTCACCTTACTCCTTTGTTGGTTGCTTGATCGCAGGACTCAAAGGTTTCAAAAATCAAGTTATCAAGTGGCACCGTCTATGGGGACCTCTTGAGTCAAAAGCTATTATTACCTATTGAGTTAAAATAAAGCTCACACCATGACATCCAGCCCACTAGCCATGGATAATCAGATTAATCCCTTGAATGCCCTTATCCAAAATAGCAATCCTGGAGCAGATAATATAGAGAATAACGTGAACTTGCCACCCATAGCTACTACCCAGAGTGCCCATGAATGGGACAAATAACCCTAGAAAGATTCGGAAGGAGAGTCTAGTACAAGCCACCCAGTGTTAGATGACTCCAAGATAGCCCAGGAAGTTGACCAAGTAATACAGAAGGCTCAGACGGGGCTAAGGAAGGAAGACGAATGCATCTTGGAAGGAACAACACCTTTTGTGAGCAAAATCAATAAGACAGAGTTCTCATCCAAGTTCAAACTGCCTCAATTAGAACAATACGATGGTACAGGAGATTCAGTCAACCATGTATCATCGTTCAAAATAAAAAAGATGCTCTAGAATGTTAATGATGAGATTTTATATCGAGTCTTTCCTAGCACGCTCACAAAAATTTCTCATCGATGGTTTCACCAGCTTCCTAAGAACTCTATTTCATCTTTTGAAGAGTTGGTCGATAAGTTCAGAACACGGTTTATCACTAATGTTCCTCCTGCCAAAAGCATAAATGATCTCCAGACATGCGAGCAGGAAATCAATGAATCATTAAGAAGCTACTTGGACAGATTCAATAAGGTGGCTATGCAAATCGAGAACTTAAGCAATGAAGTGGCTATCGAAGCACTAAAGAATGGAACTCAATTGAGAAAACTCAAAGACAAGATCCTGACAAAAGAGCCACACACCTTCTTGGAGGTTATGTCTATAGCTACTAAACTAATCAAGATGGATGATGACAGAAGATTGCGTAGGGACGATGAGAAGCCACCTTTCAAAAAGAATGAAAGAACTTATCCAAGAAGACACCTAGCTCCTTGAAATAATTTTAGAAACCCAACAGAAGGATTAAGAAGAGAAACTAAGGGATTTACACCCTTAAATGCTTTCAGATAAAAAATTCTCATGTGGATTAGAGAAAATGGGGTAGGCATAACTCCAGCTAGGAAACTGGTGCCCCCAAGGAGAGGAGCACCAGACAGAAACAAGTACTATTAATATCATTGAGGCTTCGGGCATAAAATAGATGCATGCCGACACCTCACGTGGTCGATCAAACAATTAATAAAAAATGGGAAACTGGGAAGATTCATAAGAAATTGAGATCTGAGTGATCAAGCTGAAGATTCCCCAGACACAAAGAAAGCTCATAATGAACTAGGCAGAGTTATTAACATAATTGTTGGAGGTGAAACACCAGTAGAGAAGAAGTTGAAAAGACCACGGAGGGAAGAACACCGAGTATCTAGATGAAGGCCAACCATCACATTTGGATCTGATGATGGGGAGCATGTCCAACATCCACATAATGACGCCCTAGTCTTAAGTGCATACATCCAGAATTATCTAATTAAAAGACTTCTGATAGATGAGGGTAGCACCATCAATGCACTTTTATTGAATGTCTACAAGGCCATGAGAGGTTCAATCACTGATTTGAAAATAATTAAAAATTCCATCACTAGCTTTTATGGAGGAATAACCCAGCTAATGGGAGTGGTGGAACTAGAAGTGGAGTTTGGAAACTGGCACACCGAAGATATAAAAGTAGCCAGATCTTTGTTCAATGTGGTAGATCTCCCCCTCACCTAAAACGGGATCATTAGAAGGCCAATTCTATATGAGATTGACACTGCCACGAGCATTAGGAGGCTAACTATGAAAATTCCTTTAGAAGAATGAGTATTAACTATACACAGAGATCATTCCATGGCTAAACAATGCCATCAAATGGCAATAAAGTCATAAATGGAAGCGTCCCCTTTGGAAGCTTTAGAAACATAAAAGCATGGAGCTAATCCAGAACCTGTTAACCAATTCCGAACTCTATAGATAGCTAAAGGTAAGACACTCAAAATTGGTGGTGAACTTGACGAGAACATCACCAAGGAAATTAGTGAAGTTCTAAACAAGCATTCAAATAGCTTCGCTTCACAAGCATCCGAAATTATGGGAGTAGATCATCAGATCGCCTCTCATAGCCTAAACATTAAACTTAGAGTCAAACTCATGGTTTAGAAGAAGAGGAAGTTCACCTATGAGAGCAGAAGGTAATCACTAAGGAAACTAAAAAGTTGTTGGATGTCGGATTTGTCAGAGAAGTAACACATCCTGAGTGGGTGGCTAATGTGGTCTTGGTCAAGAAAGCCAATGGAAAATACAGAATGTGCATTGATTATACAGATTTAAACAAAGAATGTCCTAAAGATAGCTATCCCTTACCAATAATTGATCAGTTGGTAGATTCAATAGCCTGCCACAGCTAGTATAGCTTTATTGATGCTGCCAAAGATATTGAATTCCAATGAAAGAAGAAGATCAAGAGAAAACATCCTTCATCACACATGAGGGCCTTTACTGCTATAGAGTCATGCCTTTTGGATTGAAAAATATTAGAGCAATGTATCAAAGGCTGATGAATCACATCTTTCCGGGATCAGATTGGGAAGAATGTAGAAGTATATGTATATGATTTTATCATTAATAGCCAGCACGTAAAACAACATGCCAAGGATCTTAAATAAATTATTGATACTCTTGATCAATACCGAATCAAGCTCAATCTGGATAAATGTGTCTTTGGAGTAAAAGCTGGGAAGTTCTTGGGCTTCATGATTTCACATAGAGGAATAAAGGCAAATCCAAAGAAGATGGATGCTATCTTGAACATGAAAGCTCCTAAGATGTTGAATGAACTCTAAAAGCTTAATGGCAGGATAATAGCTCTTGAAAGGTTCATCTCATGCTTGGCCAAAAAGTGCTTACCCTTATTCCGAGCTCTAAGAAACTCCAAACGATTTAAATGGAATGATGAATGCCATGCAATGTTTGAAGAAATTAAAAAGTTTCTATCATCACCCCTATTGCTCAGTAGACTAATTTCAAATGAAGTTTTATATTTGTATCTCTCCATTGGAAACGAATCCATTGCCGCAGTATTGGTTCAAGAAGAAGGAAGCCAACAAAGCCTAATTTACTATGTCAGCAAGATCCTCAGAGGCTCGAAAGTTTGGTATCCCAAATTGGACAAAGTCACTATGGTGGTTGTCCATACATCTAAGAAGCTCAGACAATACTTCCAAGCTCACTCAATCATAGTCAGAACTAACTTCCCTTTATAAAAAATCCTTCAGAGGCCTAAAACATCAGAAAGATTGGTCCAATGGTCTATTCATCTAGGCGAGTTTGATATTAGTTACGAGCCTCACCACTAAATAAAAGCTCAGGCAGTGGTAGACTTCATCTAAGAGATGACAATAGAAGAAGTAATTTTTGTACCTTATCCGGAGTGGAAGCTATACATTGACGGAGCATAAAAGGCTCAAAGATTTGGAGCTAGGATTATTCTCATAAGGCCAAGTAAGGTCATAATCAAATATGCAGTCCAGATCCAGTATAATGCCACAAACAACGTAGCTGAGTACGAAGCATTGATTACAGGACTTAAGTTAGCCATTAAGGTGAGGGGTAAGCATCTCAAAGTCTACTCCAACTCTCAATTAGTTATCAATCAAGTCAAAGGGACATACCAAGTCAAAGAGCCAAGCATGGTCAGATACGTGGAGAAAGCAAGACAACTCCTAAAGGAGCTTGAGCAAGAAGGGGGGCAATGGGAAATGCTACAAATACCTAGAAGCGAGAATACAGAAGCAGACCTGTTAGCAAAATCAACATTAGAAGCTGGCCAAATCTTCAACAAGCTTAAGCTAACTGAGGAACTAACTAGGCCAAGCATTGAGGAAGTGGAAATTATGAACACTCAGGATGTGGTAGAATGGATGAAGCCTATCATTGAATACCTAGACCATGGCACCTTACCTCAGGACAAACTTAAAGCTCGGAAGATAAAGCTCAAGGCTAAAAATTATTCCATATATAATGGAGAACTCTACAGAAGGTCTTTGTCTCACCCATGGTCGAAGTGTGTATCTCTGAAGGAAGGCAACTACGTGCTCAGAGAAATCCATGAAGGGATATATAGGGCTCACAAAGCTTATAGCTCATTGGTCAGAAAAGCATTATTGTAGGGATATTATTGGCCCACTATGTCCAATGATACGTTGCAACTTGTCCAAAAGTGTCCCAAATGCCAACAGCTCGCTTAGTTAAATCATAAACCATCTAATACCCAACATCATATTGGAAGCCTATGGCCTTTCGCAGTTTAGGGAATGGACATCTTAGGACCCTTCCTAGTTTCAACATCTCAGAAGAAGTTCCTAATCATAGCCATTGACCAATTTACCAAGTGGGTAGAGGTTCAGGCAGTTCTAACCATTACAAAGGCTCAGATACAACACTTCTTTTAGAAGGAAGTCCTCTGCAGATTCAGAATACCACACACTCTGATCACAGATAACAAAAAGCAGTTTGATAATGACAAGTTTAAAATATTTTGTTCAGATCTGGGCATCAAGCTCAGGTTTACTTTAGTAGCTTACCCTCAGATGAATGGGCAGACAGAGCTCACCAATAGAATCATTATGCAAGGATTGATGAAGAGGCTGGATGAAAAGAAAGGGAATTGGGCGGAAGAGCTCAATAATGTTATTTGGGCATATAGAACAACACCATGAATTCAACTGGAGAAACACCTTTTAAACTAACCTATGGAATGGATGTTGTGATGCCTGTAGAGATCGGGTCATTAAGCTATAGAGTAACAGGAGAATTAAACCCAGAGATCAACAATATTAATGCTTGGATATGCCTAGACTTGCTTAAAGAAAGAAGAGAATGAGCATCCATTATCTCAGAAGCTCAGAAATTAAGAGCTGCTAGATATCATAATAAACACGTTTGGCCAAAATAGTTCAAATTTAGAGACCTAGTGTTGAGAAGAGCAGACATCGACAAAGGTAATTCTAGAACAGGAAAACTTGGACCTAATTAGGAAGGCCCTTATTAGATTATAGAAAAAACTACTAAGGTTGCATACAAGATATTAGATTTACAGGGTAGAGAATTGCTTAGATATTAGAACTCAGATAGTCTGAGAAAATATGACCAATAGAGAAATTATACTTAAATAAAGAAAAATATATAATAAAATTACTCTTTCTATTGATTCTCAAAACAATTCTACATTCAAAAAAAAAACTACTGAGCATTTACATCAGCCTCAGAAGCATTAGTACCACCAAATAATAGATCTAGATCTTCTACCGAGTGACTCTCAATCGCTAGAACAATATCAGCAGTAGCCTCACCAGATGGTTTCTCTCCAGCTACCTTAGGATCAGACGGTTGTGCAGAAGTAGCCCCCTTAGCAACAGTAACCTTCTTCCCAGAGGCCTTTGGATCCTTTCATCATGCCAGGTCATTGAATGTCAGATTATCCAACTCAAAAAAGTCAAAATTCCTATGCTGAGAGAGCAATACCCTACGAGATTCAGAATTGTACGCTTTGAGGAAGTCCTTCACCATCTTTTGATAGGTCTTTACCTCATCACCTCGAGCCTTCTTTTCTTCCTTAAGATCTTTCTTCAGACGGGCAAGATCAGAATCTTGTTCCTTTATTCTTCTAGTAAGCTGAGCCTGGGAATGCTCGAGCTCTTGGACCTTTTTCTGGCATACTTGAATCTCAGATCTCCCATTGGCTTGCTCGGTCTCCACAATCTCTAGGATATGCTTAGCTACATCAAGCTTTATCTTGTAATCCAGCTCGATAGAACTCAACTTTTGTTCCTTCAAACTGTTCTCACTCTTCAAAAAAAATTGGCTGTCCTTCCATAATAACAACCTCTGTGCAAGCTAAAATGAAAATATGTTCAGAATAAGAATCTTCTAAACAGCAACCACAAGCAACATTATCAAAATAATGCCTCAAGAGTGTGAGTAATTAGAGCATTGGGTAGCTCATCTTTGTCAAGGTCCATTAATCAATGTATATCCAATGGCAGACATAGTGACTCAGCATATTGATCCCTGACTTGGATATTCTGTATGCTCAGAGGATTAATCTTCTGGAGAATAAACTTCCTCATGTCTGGTAACCGAGGATCCATGGAAAATTGACATAAAGTTCGCTCCCCTCTATCAATTCCTCTTCGTCAAGAGCCTCATCACAAGCCTCATCACGAGTTCACTTTCTCGAAACCTCAGCAACTTGCACTTGAGCTGGGCTTATCACCAGATTCTCTACAGCACTTGATGGAGGATTAAACTGAACCTTAAGAACCTCCAGATCTTGAGTCAGATTTGTTACTTCCAATTCCTACTCCTGTGCCTCTAACTTGTTCGTCATCTGAAAGATCCATTCCATTCGCAAAAGCGAAATAGTAAGCCATCTACAATATGAAACGAAAAGACAAAGTCAAAAGATAACTTTAGAAGCTCAAAATTTTCCAACTACAGTGTTATCCCTATAATAGACTCTTTGCATATAACGCTGAGAACAATTCTCAGCGGAGGTACCCTTGCATACGCTCTCTTCATATAACCTACGTACCAGTTGTTTGTCCTCTTCCAAAAAACTCAGTAGATGCCTTACTTTATGGCATTCATCCACCCATATGCATCGGATATTAATAAAATTAGATAGATGCTCGATTATAAAAAATCTATGCCTCTAGGACTTCTATAAGTTTGGAAGCTTAGCAAAAATGCTATTGTTTGGGGTGGCAGAAAGTGAGAAAGTTAGTTCCCCCTTTTTTTTATTCAAACTATACATGAACCTAAGCATTTCTAGATTCGGTTCCTTGTTTTTTCTATATACAAGTTCTATACACCCTGTTAAAATTCTATAGCTATTAGGATGAAGTTGCCTAGGGGCAATATTGAACCTATTCAAAAAAGCCTTCACAAATGGGTCTATGGGAAACCGTAAGCCACCCTCTAACTGATTTGTATGAACCACCATTTTCACTATATCTGTAAAGGATTCATGGGCCCTAAAACTTTTCTCCACAGTGTGCAACAAGAAATCCCTAGGAATGCCATACCTTCGCCTATACCACTTTAATATACCCTTATCCACCCGAGACTCAAACAAATTAGACTTCACTTATTCTCGAGGAGCCATGACACTTACAAAAAGAAAATAGAGAGTATAAGAAAATGGAAAGAAAAGCTTTCACGTGGGTTGGTAAGGCAAACGAAAAAGAATGCTGGCGTAGAAAGCAGAAAAAAGCACAATTGCAAGCAGTAGAAATCTAAAGTAATAGTCATAGCCTGAAGTGCAGATGTAAATGCCAACGAAGGCATAGGTTTTTAAAGTAAATGGAAGGTTCTGGAATACCTTTCGATTCCCCTACAAATGCTAGAAACTTTTCACTTTCTTAAGGGCATTTTTAGAATAATGATAGCTCATTATTCGAATGGTTATGATGGCAGCAGCCCAAACATCACATCTTCTGACAAGCAAACAGATGCAACAATTATACAAATTCAAAGTTCAAAAAGCATATCAAAAGGCGTGAAACTTATAAACTGCATATCTTGCTGCCAGTTGTCCCAGATCTTAGGTCGCTATATTGCACCAAGCATCTCACTAAGTCGAGTATATAAAGAAAAACTCACATCCTCGGGTCGCTATATTGCACTGAGCATCTCACAAAGCCAACTATATATGGAAAATCACATCCTCGGGTTGCTTTATCTTACCAAGAATCTCACAAAGTCTATTATATATGGAAACTAGCACCAAAAACATCAGCACTAACTGGTCCTATTCTGCGTGTTACTATAACACTGGTGTGGTTACTCCCTCAGGACGCCGAGCATTAAACTCTAGCACTAGCTAGTTCCATTCTGCTTGTTGCACTAACACTGGTAGGTTAATCCCTTGGAACGTTTCCTAACATCGAGCATATGTAAGTCCAGCTGGCATCCTTTTGTCATTCTACTCAGATATCCAGAATTCAAAGACTCGGTACTAAGCATTCCAACCTTCAGTGACTGAGGCTGGCCACCTCAGCTCACCTTTCGGCATCAACACACAATCATCATCGTCTCTCCATCAGAACTCTTTAAACCGAGTTATGGTCATCGCATATACTGAACTTCAAAAATCTCGGACATAAATATCCGACCAGACTTGCGAGGGGGACTCTTGATACCCCTCAGGTATATTCCTATTTAATTAATATTTTATCTTCCTAAATGAAGTTTAATAGTAGAATAAGGATACCCAATCCAAATAAGAAACGGAACCCCTTATCAATAAGACTCTTGGAGCAAACTTCCCAAATAGGAATAAGTCCTATGCAGAAGAGGAATCATATTCCTCTCAGGTTTGAGCATTATACTCTCTATAAATATTTTTCACTTCTCCCTCAACTATTCATTATATTCATTTAGCTCATCGCTCTCTCTATCTCTCTAAATTCTCTATCTACTCTCTCTCTCTAACTTAAGCATCGGAGGGTTTATGAGGAAAACCTTACATCTCACCTTGCTCATTTGTTGGTTGCTTGATCACATGACTCGGAGGTTCCGGAAATCAAGTTATCATCTTATAAAAATTATATATATATATAGCTAGTACAAAATGGTTAATTTCCAATACAAAATGACGATGAGAAATTCAAACCCTACTTTTCTCAAATTGAATATGTACACCTTTTATTCGTGAGGGACTATATATATATATATATATATATATTCCGTAATATACGCTATTATATGGATAAGATGCATGCATGCAGAGAAATTCAGAATATCGTATACAATTTTCATGATTGTGGGATGTTTCCACTATGAAGTACATTGGAAGAGATTTTTTTTTTTTCATCCAATAGAAAACTAATTAGATAGACTATGGATAATAATATCTGTACAATGAGAGTTTCTATATCACTAGAAGAAGGGGGGTTGGTGGTTGTCATGGCTCCCCCTGACTTGTCCAATTTTTTTTTTTTTTGGTCTCCTCTAAAAATTTATTTTTTCCTTTATATCTTTATTTTTAAAAATAAAACTGATTCTGATAATTTTTTTAAAAAAGAATTTTCTTACTATGTACTTCACTAGAAGTAAAATTAAAATGTCAGATTCCAAATATTTGTAGTAATTTCTTTATATTAATATAATAGCATATAATATGTATGAAGAAAATTGTACTTGCTTACAAATATTTTTTTTTGCTCTCCTCTAAAAAATTATTTTTTCCTTCATCATATCTTTATGTTTTAAAAATAAAACTGATTATGATAATTATTTTTTTGAAAAATTTTCTTACTATGTAATTCGCCAGAAGTAAAATTAAAATGTCAGATTCCATATAATTCTAGTAATTTCTATATATATCAATATCATAACATAATATATATGCAGGTTTATTGCATTGTTGGTATCGTAATTTTGCCCCATGTTTTAAAATGGTATCAGATTTTTAATTTTTTTCTTTTCAGTTATTAAAGTTCTATTTTTTTTTCTTTTCAGTACTATAATTTCTATTTTTACTACAGATTAAAATATCTTAAATATATCCAATCAAATTTAGCATACGTGACAGCCGAAATAAACATGTTTTTAATATATTTGCCATGTAAACATCCCATTAAACAGTCTAATAATCTTGTTAGCCTCACAGAACAAATTTTCTTTATGGGCACCATAAAATAAAATTGTAGTAAATTTTATTTTATGGAGTCCACCAGATGATTAGGCTGCTTAATTGAATACTTACATGCGAATATACAAAAAATATACTTATTCAGACTATCATCCATGCTAAATTTGATCGGAAATCATTAAGGGACTATGATCTGAAAAGAAAAAAAGGAACTAAGGGACCTAAAAAAAAATTAAAAAGCTGGTACCATTTTAAAACATGGGTCAAAGTTGTGGTACCATTTGTGCAATAAACCCTATATATGCAGATAATTGTACTTGCATTAATTTGTTATTTTGGTCCAAATACTTTCAATTTTACCAAATCAACAGCTCAATTTGTTTATAGCTTATTATATAAACATTTGTATTTGCGTGAATTTGTGACTTTAACCCTGTACTTGTATAAATTTGTCACTTTATCACTATGTATATGTCGGACATGTCATTCCAATTGTCTTACCAACAATGTAATAGGTGTTTATATAATAGATTATAGACAAGTTGCGATGTTAATTTGGCAAAACTGAAAGTATAAGGGGGCAAAGCGATAAATTTATGCAAGTAAATGTGACTGCAAATGTAATATGCCTAATATAATATGAAAATGTGGATCATGATGGGTTCTACGCAAAAGCAAATCAAAATATACACACACAATTATATGAAAAAGAGTTATCGTGTTTTATCAATATTTATTGGTGTTTTTTAGAGAAAAAATGTTTTGACAGTTATTTCTATTTAAAGATATCAATAGGTATAGGGTTAAAATCCTAACACAATTAATTTATGATATTAATATTTACCTCGTTTAAAAGAAAAGAGCTACTCTTGATTACACAATTCATCAATATTCAAATTATGTAACCTTTTTATTAATCAAATAAAAATTGCCACCTCATTTCAATGGGAGAAAGACACTTTCTTATTATGCAATATGTCAATATTTAGATTATTTAAGTTTTCTACTAAACAAATAAATATATTCTTTTTAGCCTATTTTTTGTCAATTGATAAATATGAAAATAATTATAACATTATTCAATATTTGTAATAAGTTCAACAAAATAAAAAATTTTAAATCGTAACTATATTAAATGATTTACATATAAATTAGATAAAAAATTATGAAAATATAATTATTCAATTTTTTAATAGTATTATCTAGGATCATTTAGTAAAAATATAAATATGATTAAAAATTGAAATATAAGGACCTAATTAGATATAACTTAAAACATAAAAATTAAATTATATATTTTGTAATTTCAAATAATTTCGTAAATAAAAAAATTACAATTATAGAAATTCAATACATACAAATAATAAGTATATAAGAATCTAGTGACAAGAAAGATGAAAGTACAAGAATGACTTACTCAATGTATACAAGCTAATTAAAATTTCTATAATATGGCTCCATCTGTTTTTTTTTTTTTTTTAAATCTCTCGCACTATAAATTTGTCCTAATGTTTATGTATCTATATATAAACTTTTTATTTATGTTCCGTCTCTCTCTATATATATACATATACGTACACGCACATACGTGACACATAAATGAAGAGTCCGAAGAAGATACAAAGAACGGTGCAAATTGCACATGATAATGTGAAACAGGAGAAAGTCTACATCTTTCATGATGCCTTAGCATAAATCATTGTCTTTGAATTTGGTCTGGGACTGGTATGTTATTTTGCATTGAAACTTCCAAGAAAAAACAAGAGCTAAGCTAAGCCCTGTCAACATCTTCTCTTGTTATATGCTGAGAGATTCTCCCCTTCTGCACGACAACACCTTTTTAAATTCAAGGTATTTACACCGGCAGTTCATCAATGAATGACTTCAAGAACATACATGTTGAGCTCCAGCTCAGCCACATCTCCATTTTTAAGTACAGTACTCCATTGCATTAGATATAAAATCAATACCAGAAATTATTGAGATAGTGAAAATGTTGCAATTTGAATTGGGGTCGCTTATGATGGAAAATGTTGCAATTTGAATTCGGGTCGCTTATGATGGGTTGATCTGATCCCATGAATTAAAAAAAATGAGGAGAGTTCAATCACTACAATGCTCTCATCCCTAAGACACAAATAACAAAGATCAACAGAATTTACATAAAGCATCCAAAATAGTAAAAACAAAAGAAAAATTATTTATTGACTTAACAAAAGAAATATAAAATTCTTTATTTAAAATGCAAAAATAAAATAAGTCTTCCATTTAAATTCATAAAACCTCAAGAGTGAGCTTGAAAGTAAACATTTGATTTGAAATCTTAGATTTCAAATATAAGGATTTCTTTATTTTAAATCCTTATTAAATGAGCTATTAAATTTCTTTTGAATTTATTTCAAATCCTCATAAATACAAATTAATTTAGTTCCCAAATAAAATATTTTAATTGAAATCTAAATTCATGCTCAAATCCCTTATGTGTAAACATAGCATAAAGAAATAGTGCTTAAAATATAATATTTGTGCACTTATCATTAGACTCACACATTATTTCCACAAGGCCCTTGCAACTAAGAAGTTTCTTACATATATCTAAATGTAGTGATTTTTTTTTTGGAGCCATTGATAGACCCCAAATATATTCCTAGAATTTCTTTGAGTTCCCTAAGGGGCTATCATCCCTGAGGATAACATTAAGGTCTCTTGCTTTAATAAAAATAGTTTTTTTTTACTAAATATTTTTCATTCAAGTTGTTATACTATATGACATCATCTTCTTGTTGGGCCTCCCACTTCCTCCCTAATTGCTACCTCTTTAATCCTCTCAACATTGTTTGCATTGAAGAGAGAAAATAGTACATTTTAGTTTCAGACTCTCCTCTCATTATTCATGAGATTTGCTACTAGTTTTCATTGCCCATCAATAGGTCATTTAGTTGTCATATAGAAATTAAGGCATACGAAATCGGAATCCACCTATCTAACAAGATGTTGGTGTTTCTCCCATTTCCAATGCACCACCTACACCTTATAATTTTTCTACCTGATGAAATACTAGACCAAGCCTATGAGGGTGACGTACCTTTTCTAACTTAAAAAAAGTTTGTATGGGGAAATACGATCCTATTAATAATTTAGGTTGAGAGATGAGTTTCCATTCCGTTTTTGCAAGTATAACTGTATTAAACAATTTCATATTCCTGAATCCCGAACCTCTTGTACCTATTGCTAGGGTTATATTATTTTATCTGACCTAATGAATCTTCCTCGTATTACAATCATTACCCTCATTAGAATTGGGAGATGAGACTTTTTATTTTGTTTAATATAGTGGTAGGGAGTTGAAAAACAACCACAAGGTAAATTGGTAAATCTTGAGTCACCGCTTTTAGCAATACATCTCTACCTACTAGAAATAGTAACTTCCCTTTCCATACTTGAAAGGTTCTTGGGACCATATCTATTAGAATATTGCAAGCTTTTCTTTTGAATTTTTCCTATGAAAAAGGGATACCTAGGTAAGAAGAAAGACCTTAAGATTTTTTCAATCTTAAGATGGTCCCTATTTTACATTTAATCCCAATCTTCGTGTTTGGACTAAAATGATTTTCAAACTTTTACAAATTAATTTTCCAGCCAAAGACTTTAGAGCAATTGAATAAGATATGTCTAACGTTATAGCTTCTTTAGGAGTTGTTCTACCAAATATTAGTGCAGCATCTGCAAACAAAATATGGCACAATGTGGACAATGAGGTTTGAGCTTCAAGCCCTCTATCATACCCTCCTCTAAACCCCTTTATTAGCATTCTAAACAAGACTTTTGAAACCAAAATAAACAAGTAAAAGGGTATAAAGGATCCCTTGTAGAATTCCTCCTTTGGGCAAAAAGTTCTAGAATTTTTCTTGTTAATTGCCATTGAATATTTAACATTTTGACATATTTCATAACCTTTCTAATCCATCTATCAACAAAACCTATTCTTCTAAGTATCATCTTAAGGAAATCTTAATCCGTTCTATCATGAGCTTCAACATATTACATTTCAGTACTCTAAATTTCGTCTTCTATGCTTTTTAAGTCTCAACCTTTGAAAAACTTCAGGCACAATAACCACATTATTTTGAATATGCCGATCAACAATGAAAGTATTTTGTATGGAAAAATTAAACTCAAGTAATAAAAGGTATTAAATGATTAAAATAAAAAATATATTCAAATGTTATAATAAATAATGGGTACATAATAATATTCAGTTTTGTCATAAAGATTATAGTTCAAATATAAGAATATAAAAGTGATAAAAACTGTCACAAAATTAACAATAATTCTTATAAGCATTAAACACAAAAATGATTGATTTTGTGTTTGATTAGATCATTCCAACTTCCAAGTTTGAAAATGTATATGTGTTTGTTCAAAAAAAAAAAATTGTATATTGTATACACTTACATACCTTTTCTCTTATTGTTCATAATGCTGAAAATGATAAATTAATAGTCTGGACAATATATTACTACTCCCTAGACAACAACAAAGTCTTGTTTCCACTAATGTGGCAGCCTCATATGATGGTCAACAGAGATAAAATAATTAATAGTAAATTCTCTAATCCTTATAAGAGTTAAAAAGTAATTTTCAAAAAATATATATAAAGGTAATATATATATATTTTTCAGAACCTGCTGGTCGCAGTAACATGTGAAGGTGCTACATCTGTGGGAGCTGGACCTTCCTACCGCCCTAGGCAGCAAAAATAAAAATATTGTCCATGAAACAAAGAGGCTGAGTGCATAATTCACCCTTCAACTTTATAAATTGGTTCATTAGCCTCAATTATTTGTTACTCTATTACATCATTTGACTTTTATTTTTGAGTTATATATTTTTTAATTTGACGACTACATGCATAGAACAAGTTTCAAGTTACAAAATTTAGAGATGTAATAAAAAAATAATTTTATGAGTAAAATAGATTCAAAAACTTTGAAAAATAAATTAATGGGTAAAATAAATATAAATTAAAATGTACAGTACATGCATATAACTTAATAGAAGTTGAAGTGTAAAACTCAATCATTTAATAAAGTTGAAGGATTAAATTAATTAAGGATTTGGCCAAACACAAATGTACCGTATCAGCTCTTGTTGCCGACGTCCGTTTTCCCATTTCCACCAAGAAAAGCCACAGTTATTTTTATTTTATTTTTCCACATAAAAGCAATGCATAGAAGCCATATAACTTTTACCAAAAGAGGGCATCAATGCATATGGGTCAGTGAGTAGCTGCTTGGCTAAGGGAAAATCCATAATCTTCTGTGACATTTTATTATTTGGAACCATTCGAAATATGCACTCGAAAGCTCACAATTTGCTCAGAAATAAGAAAAAAGAATGGTAAAGAAAAAAATTCTGACAGTCATTGCAATAAAATTTTAATTTTCTGACTTGGCACCATCTCCACTTTAAAGGATGCTTCTGCCCCCTCCTTTTTCTTCACTACATAAAGCTCTCAAGTCTCACCGCCCCATAAGCATCTTCAGATACACTCATAACAAAGTCACAGAAGAAAGGATATTTTACACCATGATAGTGGCTACTACTACTACAAATCATTCTTCTCTTTTCTGTGGCCATGCAGATGATGATTACATTGACATGGAACTCACCTCTTCTCCTAATTTCTTTTGTTATTCAATTAGCTCTCCACCACAAAGCAGAGAGTTTGAGTTTCAGATGAGTTCAATTGCTAGTGATGGAGAAGCAGCTACTTCTTCAGCTGATGAACTCTTCTACAAGGGCAAACTTCTCCCTCTTCATCTTCCTCCTCGCCTGCAAATGGTTCAAAAACTCGTTCAAAACCCCACTACTTCTAATTGTTTTAACAACAAAGCTAGAGAGGAATCTCTTGAAGAAAACTATTCTATTCCATTTGTGATGAATCCTAGCTTCACTGCACCTCCTACCACCACAACTACTACCCCAGAAGAATCCTGCAGCATCTCACCTTCAGAATCTTGCAGGGTTAGTAGTGAACTTAATGCAGATGAGTATTTCTTTGAATTGTCAACTGAACTCAATAACTTCATTGAACATAGTCATCCAGCAAGAAAATCTTGGACCAAGAAGTTGAAGCAATCTTTATTGGGTCAAAAATTTAAAGCTTCAAGAGCTTATTTCAAGTCTTTGTTTAATAAGTCTGGTTGTGCAGATGAGTCCTCTACTAAGGCAACGAGAAATGTAAAACCAGAAGCTGTTTCAAAAGAGAAAGCTTGTTCCAATAAGTATATGAAGGTAGAAACGAAAAACCCATTTCGTGAAATTCATAATGAGCGACGCAAATTATCAAGTACTCTCAACAAAAGCATTGAGAAAGAGATGGCTGCTGCTGTAGCTGTTGATAGTTTAATTCATACACAAAGGAAATCCTTTTCTGGAGTGATTCAACGGCATTCGAGAACTAATAAGTCTTTATCAACTACATCTTCATCTGGATCTTCTTCTTCATCTTCATCATTTTCATTCAGTTCATCAAATGGAGGCTCTTATGATCTACAATTGCTTAAGCGAAGTATTAGTGCAAATTCAGAAATAGAAAATTTAATTGAAGGAGCAATTGCCTATTGTAAAAAGTCTCAGCAGCAGTTGCTTCGCTCTGGGAAGACCTCTGCAACTGATTTTGGGATTTGTTCATTGTCTGCTTCAGGATTCATAGATGGTGCAGATCAAGAGAGGCCTAAACTCTGCTATATTTAATGGTAGATATAAGTCAATTATTATTAAGATGTGATTTCTCATTTCTCAAATAGTTGTAAGCAGTGTGATTTCAAGAAAAGTTAAGTAGCTTCAATGTACATCATCTTGAGTTAAGTTTTATTTTTTTAATTATTATTGTTTTTCTGTGTGGAGTGGCAATGCTCCGGGAAAAATTATTTGAGTAAGATAAATTCAAAATTTTTTTCTTTGAAATGTTCAATTCAAGGAAAGGAATGTATTTTTGCACCATGAGCGGTATAATATAAGACATACAGACGCCTGATCATTATTACATTTATTGTCTTTTTCTTCTCTTTTTTTTTTTTGAACAACGATTTTCTCCTCTCAATCTCTTCTAAATGTAATATTTTGAGCTCAGAACGGCCGGGTTTAATATAATATATTCTTTTGACATTGTTGATCTTGTACCCATTTAGACCTATACATTGAGAATTGGACAAAAGGACCAAAACCCACTTAAATTCTTGAATCTGATGATGCCATTTTAACGGTCAAATTTAACTTGACGACACTGACTAGGCAGAATAAGATATGTAACTATCACTTCCACCAAAAGTGCTAAAGGTGGTTACGATATAACCCTTCCCTTCCTAGTAGCTCTATGACTATGGCTGGTGTGAAATTAATCTGCTCGTATCTTTTATCATGAACTGTAATCCTTGCATTCCGTGATCAGTTAATAAATAAATGTCAAGTAACTAGTAGATTGAAAAAGAAGCAACTTTTTTTTTTTTTTTAAAGAAAGAACTGTGAAAGATCTGATAATTGGCTCGTGAAAGTGAGAAAGCACTTTGTAAAGAAAAAAAAAAAAAAGTAAAAGGAAATCAAAATCAAAAGTCAACTTTTCACGAAAGACTAGGGGTATGTATAAGCATACATACTTACACATACCCCTAGAAACTTACTACATTATTAAGTTCTGTTTGTTAACAATTATTTGGTGTTGGAACAAATTGAATGTAAAATTTTGTTCGAATTTAGTTTGTTAATTATTCGAATGAGCTTTAGTTTAAAAAATAAAAATTCAACCGAGCTCGAATTTAGTTGGATATATCATCGAGTCAAATTGAATTATAAAATTAATTTTTATTTGGGAAGATTCACTTTCGTTGTACGATGTTTTAATATTTAAGTAATTTCATTTCTTATTAATTAAAAAAATAAAGACTTAACCCATATTTAACTCTTATATTTTTTTTGTTCTTATTTGCCCCTTGCACTTTAATTTATATAGATTGGTACTCTATATTTTTATTTTTTATACATTAAGTTCTTCTGTAATGGTGAGCGAGAATGTGAATCTCACTCGCCATTAAATGACGGTGGAATTTACCTGACGAATAAATATACTTTTCAAAAACTTTTACTTTAACCCCAATACTTTTATTTTTGTAAACATTAAGTTCTTACACTTTTATTTTTTATACATTAAGTCCCTAATTAATATGAATTTGTAAAATTTTATCAGCTATATATATAATAAAAATTTATTTATACTTATTTTTTAATACAAAACTAGTATTAAATCATAATCTCTCTTATAAAAATTAAATCTAGATATAATACTAATTTAGTCTTTAAAATTTTTATTTAATTTTTGTAAAATAATTCTAGAAAAAATTTCAATAGATTTTAGGAAAAAGGTACAAAAACACCCCTAACGCTATACCCTAATCTCACATCCACAATTAACGTTTTTTGAGGTGCAAATACACTCTTATTGTTTCAAAAACTATATATTTAAGCCCTTCTTACAGACGGTGTTGATTCCCACTGTTAGTGGGCTCCACTATTACGTATAGGCACAAAAAAAATGATTAGATAAAGGTACATTTTTGCTCCTAACGTTTATAACAAAGAACAAATTAACCCCTAAAGAAAAATTAAAAATATTTTAACACAAAAATTTAAATTTTTATTTAATAAAAATAAACTATTTTCTTTTTTATACTCATGAAATCTAGTAATGTTAATACAATAGTAAAATAATTGATATCTAATCTTTTTATGAAATTTTTTAAATATTTTGTCCCATTTAAAAAATTTAGAAATATTTAAATGGAAAATTCATTTCATTCTATATAAAGTTGTCTTTTTTATTCACTCTCAAAATAAAAGATTAATAAATATTTTTTAAATGTAACAAATTAGGATGAGATGGATAAATAAATAAATAAATATTTATTATTTTGGGAGTGATTGAAAAAATAAATTTTTATATAGGATGAGATGAGTTTAGTTTCTTTAAATATTTCTATTTTTTTTGAAATAATATGGAATGAATTTATATAATATTTTCTTAAATATTACATAATATTTTCTCAAATTTTCTTTAAGGATAAATTTGTTCCTTATTACAAATGTTAGGGGCAAAAATGCATTTTTATCTAATAATTTTTTGTGCAAGTCAATAAAAGTGGATCCCACTAACGGTGATAATTAACACCATTTGTAAGAGGGACTTAAATATATGATTTTCAAAACGATAAGGATGTATTTACACCTTGAAAAATATTAGTGGTGGATGTGAGATTAGGGTACAACATTAAAGGTGTTTTTGTACCTTTTCCCTAGATTTTATTCTAACTATTTTTAAGTAAAAATAAATGATGAAAAAAATTATATAGGTATGAATTTTTAACAAATAGAAAAATTTTATACCAACTAGTTGGTAGTGAATATTTAAGAAATAAAAAATTGCATTGATATAATTTTTAAGAAAACTTTTCATAATTATTATTTTAAAAAAATAAAATTTGAGTGTATTTAAAGTTTTTAGAGTAAAAATAGATGAATCTTTTAATAATTTATTAGTTAAAATTAAATTAATGGAAAAATGGGTAAAGAAATATAATATAGATTCATATTAAATTATATAATCAAAAGACAAACAATTTTAAAATATTTATGTTAATAATAAAACATTCAATTAGAAGTTTAAATTAGTTAAATTTTAAATTTATTAACTAAATATATAAATGTTAATAATTAACTAAAATATTTATTGAAAATAAAAAGTAAATTTTTTTAAAAAATATTAAGGATTAATTTGTTAAAAATTTAAATATACAAATTTACTAAAAATTTTAAAATTTATAGAGACAAAAAAATATTTTACCATATATCTGTAATGTCATTTCTACCATTTTTAACAGAAAGACTCAATTTGTAGAAAAATAAAAGCACATGGAGTTAATGTATAGAAAAATAAAAATGCAAGGTATCAATATATAGAAATTAAAGTGCAGGGGTAAATTAAAAAAAAATAAAAGTGTAGAGGTCAAATATGGGTTATGCTAAAAATAAACTTTTATTTATAGCATGGCAAAACGTACAAATTGGACTTTCACATTTTACCCTAATTTTATATTGGACCCTTTTATTTTTGAGCCAAATTGAAACTTCTACTTTGTAAATTTAGACCATGTTAGATCTTTTATGAGCACAATCAAGTTCTGTAACTTTTTTGAATACAATTAAGTCCTATAAATTAATAAAAAATTAATTTTAATGGTTACTAACAAATAAAATTAATAATAATTTTTGAAAATATATACATAACCTAATTATAAAGTTTCAAAATTTTTCAAACCTATAATTTTTTCTAATTTTTTTTTATATTTTAAAAATTTTACAATCAAATGATATACATCTAAAAAAAAAAGCCCTGAAAATAAACAAAAAAGCTCAAACTAATATTTGAGGCCTTAAACGATGGATTTTGGGCCTGAAGCTGATGTGTTAAAACTTTAGTTGTAACGCCACTTGTAGGTCTCTGAGTCAGCTTTGTTTTGAAATATAATGGGCCCCGCAGTTCAATCGGACCTGAAAGTTAGACCCTTCAGAACCCGCATTGCTTATTCGTTAAGAAATCCAAACGCTCTATATATTTCAGGGCTGTCCGGTCCGTTAATGTTTGTGGAAAATATAAATTTTTATTATTAACTCAACAAAACTATCACAAAACATCTAAAATGACAAAAAAAAACACTGTCTAGGAAAAAACCCTAGCTGAAAATTGCAAAAATCCAAAAAAAA
>CATIWM010600022.1:0-34727 GCA_949671775.1 Mallotus repandus | reverse complement strand
AAAAAATACAAAAATTCAAAAAATTTAAAATATAAACAACAATAGCACATACCAAAATAGAGTCCTTTACACTTCTTCCATCTTCAGAATTTTTAGAACCACCATCTCCTAAACCTTTATTCATATCAAAATCACTTATTTCTCCTTGACCTTCAACTTTACCAAAAGAAGAACTAGAACTTCCAATACCTAGAACACCAATCCCAACAAAAAAAAATATTGAATGAAATTCAAATCATAAACAATAATAAAATAAGGAATAAAGATAAATTTGATATTTGAACTTTTTAAAATTTAACAATTGGCTTTTTAAACTTTTTAAAATTATAATTTATTGTGGTAACCTTTATAAACATCACAAAATAGTGTATTTAACAAGTTAATGATGTCATATAATATTGGACCCTACAATTTTAAATGTGTTGGGCAAAGAAATAGTTGCAAAAGAAAAATATGTGATAGGCATGTGCATTACCGACATGAAATTACTAAAAAGACCACCCAAAATCAAATTTAAAAAAAGAAATAAGGACATTTTTAGTAGTTGAACTTTCTAAAATTTGACAATTGGTTGTGTTAATTTTTCATTGTAACAATTAAGTATGACAACCTATAAAAAAATGACAATGAAGTTTATATAGCAGGTCACTAACAAGTTGCCCTTCAACAAATGCACTATTTCAAAATTAAAAGACTTTATTGCCCCTAAACTTAAAAAAAGCATAATAATAATAATAATAATAATAATAATAATAATCCTGCTACTGCTACTACTACTTAAATAAATATAATTTTATTTGTTTATTTATAATTTATTTTTTAGTTGTTTTGGCTAATAAAAAATTTATAATTTTTTTAATTTGCAAAAAAAAGTAAAAAAAATTCTATTTTTATTTTCTATTTCACTTTCTCTCTTGAATTTTGCATTTTTTAGTAAATTTAGTAAAACTGAAATTTTAATATAGAATTGATAGTTTAAATAATTTTCTTTGAGAAATATGTATTTTGTTGATTTATAATGATTTTAACAAAAAAGTAAAATATTGTTATTTTTTTGGTAGACAAGGCAATTTTAAATCATTGTCATGGGTAATTTAGTCATTTCTATTATGTAACCTATTATACACACTTTATTATTATTTTTTTACAAGTTATAACATTCAATTCTTCAATTGTTATAAAATGGGACAATCGTTCTATTTACGGGACAAGGACAAATGTTTGGTCTCAGAGGGATTCAAGACGCTTTTATGTTTGGAGTGGCCACCTGGTTTTGAGAAAACCAAGAAAAGATGAAAGGGACGGCATCGGGTCACTCAACGAGTATTGTCCTCAGCAGAGATTCTGAGCCCGAGAGATCTCATCTACTTTTTGATTGTTTGTCATTTTAATACTTAATATATGGCTACCGCAACACCCTAATTTCAGTGTAATAATTTACAAGGCTTTCCTAGTAAATACATATGAAAGAGAAAAAGTACGGAAATGTAAATCTAGTCCTAATCTAGAATACACCTGCAAAACAAAGGTTAACACAACTATGTTCGATTCCATCTATTCATCCACTCGGACAGCATGTAGGCACAATAAAGATGATTAATGCATCATGAATGATTAAACAGCTGCACATAGTTTATGCTCTAGCAGGAATTATTATAAAGCATTTCTAAATTATAAGATAAACAGTAAATAATGATAATTGCATCATTAGACCGTAATTTTGAAGCTCTAGCTTATATAAGGAGCTTTCATGCTTATTGAATGCATATTGATGCAAAATGACAATTTATTATAAGCAAAGCAAGGCAGAGATTATACAATCAGCATGCAAATTGCCAGTCTCATCACACAATCACAATAATTTTTCAACTACTGACGGCGATAAAGTAAAATGCAAGATAGTAAATAAACATGCAAAAATTATTATTTAGTCCTCATATTTGACTAAGCTTGTTTGGTGTTTTTGAAGCTTTAGCTTCAAGAGATTTTCAAGCTTTCCTCATCGAGAGGTTGAAAATGACGTATGTAATGCAAATTCGTATACTTTGAGGTGTGCTTTGATAAAGATGAGGGTGGGTTTGGTTTAAAAGTGCTATAAACATCCTACGAAAAATGTAGAGAGTGGGCTAAAAGTGTGGATTGGGGCTCCTAAGCCTTCAATTCAATAGTGCTTCAACGTGTGTGGGCTTTTTTGCTCTTGCCGGGTTTTCCTAAGCTCTAGCTTTTGCTTTTGATGCTCTTGCCTTCTCCTTCTCGATTTTAGGCTTTCGCTCCTAGGCTCTAGCCTTATCAAAATGGGAACCCCTATTTATAGGAAAATATGCCCAAAAATGTGTGAAAAAAAGTAAAAATGCACGTGATCACACACTTGGGATATGCGATCATGCCCTTGGAACACATGATCACGCCATGGGAAGCGTGATCACTGCCCTAGGGTGCGTGATCAAGGGCAATTGCGCAAGATCACGCACTCTTGCACGCGTTACGCGGCCTTCCTAGGCTTTGATCGCGCTATTTCGGGGGTGTTTTTTAGGGTTTTCGGACCTTCCAGATGTGTTTTTTGTGGTTTGTTTCATGAAAATCGGCTTTCATTTTCATGCATGAGCAAAATGTGTTCAGGTGTGATCACGCGCTACTTCTCGAGGTTAGCGCACTATTTTGGGGTCACTTTCGGAAGTTTTAAGGGCTTACGGACGTGTTTTCGACATCCATTTTGTCAAAATTGGCTTTCAATTTTTCACGAAGTTGAACTCTGATCTTATGAGATGAACACCGGTCTGACAAGTTGCACATTTTGAGCGATGGTTGCTTGAAATGGGCTACTTATCATTCCACTAATTCATAATTCATAAAATCAGTGTACGACTTAATGATTCGTTTGCCGGTTTTGCTCGGTTCAGGCTTTTCAGATTCTCGGCATGCTTTAGATGCGGTGCGAATGAACAGACACTTGTTATATTCGGAGTGATTTTTTTATCACTGGACCTTTTTAGGGATAGTTAAAATTCGATGTATGATAGTTGCCCCCTGCTTTACGTGTGTTGCATAGTACTCTAGTACTGATGTCAATAATCGTGAAGCAAATGTAAATATGCAAAAATAGTTTTGGGAAGAGGTACTTACCTGATGGTGTGTTGTTTAGTCTCTTGACTTCAAGTCTGTCACTTATTTATGTGCCTTGCAATTCTCTCAGGTGAGACAAGATTATGCTTTTATAACCTCCTTAGGTATCAATGCAAATGCTACTAAGCAGATGTGATGCTTCTAAGCCAATGAGATGCTACTAATTAGATGGAAAATGCTTCTAAGCAGATGAAATGCTTTTAAGCAGATGGAATGCTCTTAAGCAATGAAATGGTTCTAAGCAAATGAAATGGCTCTAAGAAAATGAAATGCCTCTAAGCGAATGAAATGCTACTAAGCTAATGCTTCTAAAAAATAAAATGCTTCTGAGCTAATGCTTCTAAGCAATGGAATGCTTCTAAGCAGATGTGATGCTTCTAAGCAGAGAAATGCTTCTGAGCAAATGAAATGCTACTAAGCTGATATGATGTTTCTAAGCAGAGAAATGCTTCTGAGCAAATAAAATGCTACTAAGCTGATATGATGCTTCTAAGCAGAGAAATGCTTCTGAGCAAATGAAATGCTACTAAGTTGATGCTTCTAAGAAAATGAGATGCTTCTAAGCAGGTGAGATGTTTCTAAGCAGTGAGATGCCACTAAGCGGATGAGAAAATGCTTTAAAGCAATGAAAACACTTCTCAACGAAAAAAATGCTACTGAGCAGTGATGATGTCATCATTTATCATGTTTCGAGCGTGATTTTATGATGTGTTGATTGTGATAATTGTAGATGCGACATGCTTGTGTTATCTGTGCTTTATTTTTCTTTAATGATATGACTTTCTGAGACAGTGATGTCAAATGTAACAACTTAAAAAATACAATGCTCATGTTTGTGTGATTCGTGCATTCTTTCAGTAAAATGCAAGTTTAGGACCTTAGGAATGCATGTGCGGGGGTTTTGGTGTGTGAGTGTGTGAGTCTCAGAGTGTGTGAGGCTCAGAAGGGAGCGTGATCAAGCGTCTGGGGCGCATGATCATGCATTTTTATGCATGGTCACACACTCCTAGGTGTGTCCAATGCCTATAAAATGAACTCATTTTCGAGCTCAAGGTGATTTTTACCTATTTTTTGACCTTTTTTTAGCTCTCTTTTGAGTTTTTTGGACTTCTTTTCTTCTGTTGTTACTCTGTTGCTTCACGGAGTATGGGAATTATGGACTTCCCTCCTATTCTTGAGGATCTCGGTGACCTTGGTGATGTGAATGCCACTTCTTTTTCTTTTGACGAGTTCATTTTAGAGGATGAGGTGGTTCTTGGACATGCTGGTGCAAGGGACCCCTACTACTAGAGCTACATAGGCTGTTAGGACCAGTGGCAGAGCCTCTTTTCGTTCACCTTGACTTTCCCAGGGAGATCTAGTTCCCATTGTCTATAGCTTGGAGGCTCATGTGTGGACTATTCATCATCGACCGGTTAGTTTTTCTTACTGTAGTTAGCTTTACTTGTTGTAGCTCTTACTGTTTGTCTTAACACTTGCTGTATGTGTTACTCTTGGTTTTAGCTCTTGCTATTTGATTTCAGTGTTCATTATTTGTATGGCTCTAGCTGAGATGTATTTTAGCTCTTGTTGTATCCTAGCTCTAGCTGTTTGATCATAGTATTTGCCATAATTTAGCTCTAGCTATTGTTTAGCTCTTGATGTAGTGTAGCTTTGGTCGTGATGACTGTAGCTCTAGTTGTTGTATAGCTCTTGCTGTAGTGTAGCTTTGGCTGTAATAAATGTAGCTCTAGCTGTGATTTTAGCTCTTACTGTGAGGTTAACTCTGGCTGTGATGACTGTAGCTCTAGCTATGATTTTAGCTCTTGCTGTGATGTAGCTCTTGCTATAATATAGCTCTTGCTATAGTGTAGCTCTAGCTATGATTTTAGCTATTGCTGTGAGGTTAGCTCTGGCTATGATGACTGTAGCTCTAGCTGTGATTTTAGCTTTTTCTATGATGTAGTTCTTACTATAATGTAGCTCTCATTATAATGACTATAGCTCTGGCTGTTGTGTAGCTCTTACTGTGAGGTTAGCTCTGGCTGTGATGACTGTAGCTCTAGCTGTGATTTTAGCTTTTACTATAATGTAGCTCTTGCTGTAATATAGCTCTTGCTGTAGTGTAGCTCTGGCTATAATGACTGCAGCTCTTGCTGTTGTGCAGTTCTGGCTGTAATGACTGTAGCTCTTGCTGTTGTGTAGCTCTGGCTGTAATGACTGTAGCTCTAGCTGTTGTGTAGCTCTTGTTGTAGTGTAGCTCTAACTGTTGTGTAGCTCTAGCTGTAGTTTTCCTGCAAAGATGTAAAAAGAGATGTTTTTAGTACCTGATGAAATGTTATAATTGTTTTACCTGTTGGTTGCAGTCCTCCGGGCCTATCATTCAGCTGCCTGGTAGCTTCAATAAGGTCAACTCGTATTATTAGGGTCTTCCTCTGTGTGTGAAGTAGATGGTTGCTAGGAAGGGCTTTGATGGTATTATTTATGCTCTTACTTATGGCTCTTATGCATAGAGTCAGGCTACGATGTGTACTCTTGTTGAGCAGTGGATGGATATTACCCACACGTTCCATTTGCCTTTTGGGGAGATGACTATCACTTCGCTTGACTTTGCAGCCATTACGGGGCTGAGTTTTTCTGGGGAGCCTGTCCCTTTTAGTAATAAGGTGTGTAGTTCTACCATCGCAAGGAACAGATGGCTGAGGGATCTGTTTGGTATTACTGCTTTAGTGAAGTGCGGCTGCTCCACTTTGATCCGATGTACATAGCTTGTAGAGAAAGTGAGGTTGGAGCACGACACGACTTATGTTAATTCTGAGCAATTGGCTAGGTGTTTCTTGTTCTACCTTCTGAGTGCTGTTATCTTCCCGAATGCCTCCAGCACTGGTTTCTTGCAGTTGTTACCTATCTTAAGGAACTTGAGGGATCTGCCAAAGTATAGTTGTAGCACAGTTGCTTTTTCCCACATGTATTATGATATAGAAGTGGCTTGTAGAGGATGCTCACAAATTTTTAGCTATTTATTCGTGTTAGATGTGAGTGTGGTCTCTTGCTTTTGGATTGTTCCATCTTTGATTATTCTAACCCTTTTCTTCATGACAGGTTTGGGCTTATGAGTTTGGGTTGTTTCCTTGTCCCACTATTGATCGTTTGCCTGAGAGTGGTTTTCCCCATATTTTGTGATTGATTAGGAGGACTTCTGGTTTGATTGAGAGTCCAGCAGAGGCGAGGGGTCTCTAGAGTAGATTGGCTCGCGGTCAGGTATGGTGCATTTTGTCTTTGCTTTCCTTATTCTTTGGCAATTCTTTTTCTTATGAGTTTCTCGGGTAGATTCGTCCATGCTGGTGGATGGAGCGATAGGATTGGTTGATCGAGATGGGAGTGGCTTGGCGCCTAACATAGAGGAGGGTCTTATTGATAAGGTATGGTGTCTGGGTGAGCAGGTCTATCGCTGGTGGGATGGACCGTTTATGAGGAGAGTTCCTGTTGCTCCCCCTAGGGATATATTTTGGGGTCAAGAGCTCATTGGAGAGGAGCTTGACAGAGCTGAGAGAGGATATCCCTTTGAGGATTTCCTGGAGGGAGCTCATTTCTCTTATATGATGTCTCTGGTACTGCAGTTGATTGATGTCGTGGCTAGTGAGTTTGTTCCTCCTCCACCTCCTCAGGCGGATCCTTTGCAGCCTTCGGGCTCTAGATCTGGGACTTCGCGATCATCTTATGGTCGTTTCACTTCCAGAGTAGCATCCTTTGACCTAGTACGCTTCTGAGCTGTGTTTTTCCTATCTTCATGTAAGCATGTAACAAACTTTATTAGTATTAAATGGTAAATGACATGAGTTATGAGAGTTTTATCTGTAAACTTTTGGACATCATTGAAGGAGGTCAGATTCCTCTCATTTTGACGAGGAGAGTGATCTTGGGACCGGCAAAATAACACATGCTAGTGGTGTGGGACCTAGCAGTGCCGTTCTTAGATTTTATGAGTGCAGCACCTCTGATGTTGTATGAGCTGACAGTTATAGGAGCGAGAGCTCATTTCCCTTTGCCTAGAGTGGGTACACCATTGTTGGGTGTAGTGCCTGCAGATGCCACTCATGTTAGTTTCTTAATTCTGTGAGGTTTCTCCCCTTTCTTTGCTTTATTCATTATCTGATTTCTTTTTCTTTGTAGGTGCCTATTTCTACGGCTTAGTCTTGGTATAATGCTACGATCAGCACGTAGGAGTATTTCATGAAATTTACTAGTGCACAGAGCATATTGCAAATGCATATGTTTTTATGAATGCATAAAGTGTGATTCATGATGTTTGTCTAATGTAGAGTGACTATATTCATGCTAGTCGTGAGTGGAAGAGGGATCGAGCATCGTATTGTGAGCAGATTGATCAACTACATGTGCAGTTGGCGACCTTCCAGATGGATGCAGAGGATGCAGGGCCTGGCTCTGATGACGGGGATGCTTGAGTGGATTCAGCTCTTGCTCTTGATAGTACCGTAGTTGATGTAGTTGCTAGGAGGCTTGGATATAGGCTTTTAGCTATGGTTGTCCTAGAGTTGTATTATTTTCCCGAGGTTATGGACTCAAGGTGTTGTATTTGGGCATCTGTCCCGTATATTGTATTCTGTATTGATGGCTGTTATTGTTGTATCCTGGATTGGCTGACTTGTGTGTTCCTGATTGTGACATTTGTAACTGTGATAATTTTTTCTAATTATTCTGCTTCGTCTAGCCCTTTATTTTATTTTTCCCTCTTTTTCATAGGGCATCTCTTTTCAGAGCTCTTTATGCCTATCTGGTTATTTTTCTTTCTTTTTCCCTCTTTTTCCTAGGGTGTCTTTTTAGAGCTCTTCGCACCTAGCTGGGCTCTTTTTTTTTGAAGTTCGATGACAGCGGCTGGCAATATAGAGAAGAAATGATGAAACATGTAAGAACTGCAAAGCATATAATGAAAATGTGCAAATTGTACTTAGCATGCTCGATGGATTTAGATGATAATGATGTATTACATTTCCTCAAATGTACTTACATGATTTGACAAGCATTCGCATATTTACTGAATACATTTAAGAAAAGCATGGTTGCATTTATGCAAATTTTGAATTGACGGTACCCCTGTCCTTAGTCAGCCTCTTCAAGTTTTCTAACTAAGTATTTTCTCTTAGTTCCCTAATTTTTGCCTGAGCTGCCTTTTTTCAATTTTCAACTCAGCGATATTTTTTTATGTATTTGCTCTAGACATAGTACTTCTTCAAGCAATTTGTGTTGGTAGGCTCAGAGAACTCATTTCCTTCAAAATCCATCAGCTTGACAGCTCCTCTTGATAGGACAGTTTTGAAAAGATATGGGCCTTCCTAGTTTGGCCTGAACTTCCCTCTAGGGTCTGAGACATTTTGTTTGGCTTGCTTTAGCACCCAGTCTCCTGCTTTCACACTCTTGTGACTGACTTTCTTGTTGAAGGCTCTAGCTAGTCGAGCTTGATACAACTACATATGACACAGTGCTTTGAGTCTTTGACTATCTAGAGTAGTAAGGCTATCATGCCTTTACTGAGCTTATTGCACTTCAGACAGTTCGAATTCAATTGCTATTCGCAATGATTTGATTTCCATTTCCACTGGGAGTACTGCTTCAGATCCGTATACTAGTGAGAAAAGAGTGGCTCCTGTTGAGGTTCTGATTGTTGTTCTATATCCCCATAATGCATATGGTAGTCTATTTGCCCAATCATGGTAAGTCTAAGTCATCTTTGACAAGATCATTTTGATATTTTTGTTTGCGGCTTCGACCGTCCCATTTGCTTGTGGTCGGTAAGGTGAGGATTTGTGATGTTCCACCTTATAACTCCTTAGTAATTCCTTCACTTCCCCTTGAAACTGAACACCATTATTTGAAACTATATGATGGGGAATCCCATATTAGCAGAATAGGTTCTTTCTAATGAATTTTGCCACTTGTTTTGCCCCTAGTTTTGCATATGATTCTGCTTTGACCCACTTTATGAAGTAGTTGATTGCTACCAGGATAAACCTGTGTTGGTTCGAGGCTATTGGGTGAATTTCTCTGATTATGTCTAACCCCCAGGCTAAGAAGGGCCACAGAGAAGAGATAGAGTGTAGCTCTGTTGGGGGAAGATGGCTGATGTCCCCGTGAATTTCGCACTTGTGGCACCTCTTTACGAATCTGATACAGTCTTCCATCATTGTCATCCAAAAGAACCCTTGTCTCATTAACTTTTTAGAGAGAATGGCGCCATTCATATGCGGACCATAAACACCCTCGTGTACTTCTTCCATTGCTCTAGCAGCTTCTGTCTCATTTAGACATCTGAGTTGTATCCCGTCTGATGTTCTTCTGTATAATACACCTTGATATGATGTGAATTTCAATGCCAGTTGTCAGATGACTGCCTTATCTTTTTCAACTACCTTCTTAGGGTAAATTCTCATTGTGAGGTATTGCTATATATCGTAGAACCAGGGTTTGTTGTCTTCTTTCATTTCTGCTATTCTGAGGCATTTATGGCTAGGTTGCTCTTATTTGAGTAAGATTAGAGGCTTCATGGGTATTTTGGTTGGTCCTTCCCATACTGATGCTAGGGAAGCGAGTGCATCTGCCATTTGGTTATGATTTCTAGGGAGGTGGATGAATTTGCATTTTTGGAAAGATAAGGTGAGCTGCTGCATATAGCTTAGGTATGGCCTTAAGTGTTGTTCTTTTAGTTCCCATTCTTCTGTTGTCTGATTGATTACCAATATAGAATCCCCAAATATTTGGACTTCTTCACTCCCAGAGTTATTAAAGCTTCCATGCCAAGTGAACATGCTTCATATTCTGCCTTGTTGTTTGTAACTCTGAATGCTAGCTTTTTAGCAATTGGCACCACTTCACCTTCTGGTGTTAGGAGTATGATCCCGACTCGTACACGAAATTGGTTGACTGCTCCATCAAAGTACATTTGCCATCCCTATACCTTGATGGTTGTGCTGAGGTCATCTGGGAAGTCTAGTTGAATTTCTTCAGAATTTGGAGTTGGGTTGAGGGCTAAGAATTCAACGACTACTCTCCTTTTCACTGTCTTCTTAGTCAGATACTGCACATCAAATTTTGTCAGTAGAACAAGCCACTTGGCGAGTTTTCCCACTAGGGATGGAGCTTCGTTGAGATGGTTCATAGGATCCATTTTGGATACAACTTGAATTTTATATGACTGAAAGTAGTATCTGAGCTTCTTCATTGCCCATACTATTGCTAGGCATATCTGTTCAACCTGACTATAGTTTTCCTCATAAGGTAGCATTTTTTTGCTCAGGTAGTAGACTGTGTGTTCTACTTTTCCTTCTCCCTCTTGGGCTAGCATTGCACCAATTGCATTCCCTTCAATGGCTAGGTACAAGGTTAATGGCAACCCAGACTTGGGTGGTTTTAGAACTAGTGGATTGGCTAGGTAGTTTTTGATCTTATCGAATGCTAGCTGACACTGTTCATTCCATATGACTGGCTGATCTTTTCTGAGTAGCTTGAAGATAGGCTCGCAAATTGCTATTAACTTGGCGATGAACCTGCTTATGAACTGTAGTTTTCCTAGAAACCCTCTGATTTCTTTCTCTATTTTTGGCATTGGCATTTCTCTGATTGCTTTTGCTTTATCTGGATCCGCTTTGATTCCATTCTGGCTGACAATATACCCTAGCATCTTGCCTGAAGTTACCCCGAATACACATTTCTTGGGATTAAGCTTGAGGCTATACTTTTCAACCCTTCTAAGAAATTTCTCGAGAGCAGCTGGGTGCCCTTCTTTGGTTTCTGACTTAACCATCATGTCAGCTATGTACACCTCGACTTCTTTGTGTATCATGTCATGAAATATGGTTGTTGCCATTCTTTGGTAGGTTACCTGCATTTTTCAGGCGGAAGGGCATTACCCTGTAGCAATAAGTACCCCATTTTGTAATAAAGGACATCTTTGCTTTGTCGATAATGGCCATCAGAATCTGATTATATCCAGAAAATCCATCCATGAAGGAATACATTGCACATGAGGCAGCATTGTCTATCAACACAGCTATGTGAGGCAAAGGGAAGTCATCCTTTGGGCATGCTTTGTTTAGATCTCTGTAGTCGACACAAATTTTGACCCTTCCATCTTTCTTTGGCACTGGCATGACATTTAGCAACCACTTTGGATAATCTACCACATCTAGGAATTTAGCCTCGATCTGCTCTTTGATGTCTTCTTTTACCAATTGGGCCCATTCTGGTCTGAGTCTTCTCAGCTTCTGCTTTACTGGTTTACATCCTTCTTTAGTAGGGATGTAGTGTTGAGCAATGTCTCTGTCGATGCCGAGCATGTCTTTGTAAGTCCAAGCAAATATTTTTGAATATTTTATTAATATTTTTTCAATTTCTCTACTCTCTTCAGGGGTAACATCTTTCAAAATATGCAAAATGTGTGGTTCATTTTTTATGCTAATGTTAAATGGTTCAGTGCATATAGAATGAATGTCAAATATGTAAGTGTTTTGATCAATACAATGCACACTACCATCAGAAAGGACATCAAACAAGTAAGCAAATTTTGATTTCATTGCATTAACTTTAGAGTTCATTACATCATTAGTTTCAAATAAAGGAAAAGTACAAAGATCATCTCTAGTATCTTTAAACAGAATGTCATCAATGCTTGATTCGAGGATGGCAGCAACTTCCTCACAGTTAAGGGTCTTAGTCTCAGATTCTAGTCTCAGATTCTTCGTCAACTCATCAACATCAGTCTCAGTGATATCTTCTAGCAGGCGTTTTCCCTTAGCAGAGTCAATGACATCTTTAAAGATTTCAAAGCCAGGTTTCTCAACCCCTTCTTTTTGCCACTTCTCTATTTATCCCTGGTAGACCTCAGTTAAGCTTTGTTGAACAAAAGAGGTGGACTTCTTAGTTCCAGTGTCCTTCTCAAGATCATACCCCAAGCCATATCTGCTAGTTTGTCCTTAAAAATTAGGGAATTCTATGATCCCAGTGTACCTTCCACCCAATCCAGTTCATGGCAAGTATTGCATCTTTTTCATCATTGTAGCAACCTTTGGGTCGACCCAATCTTCGTTGATTATAGAGATCTAGAAGCCTGGTGGCACTATGTTCAAGCAAGCGATGATGTTGTTGGTTTCAGCCAGAATGGTGACAACTTTGTCTTTGAGTGGGAATTTGATCTTCTAGTGTACGGTAGAAGGTATGCCTTCTAGTGGATGGAACCAGGGCCTCCCTAGTAGTAGGGCGAAGGTTGGAAGGATGTCTAGGACAGTGAACTCTACTACTTATTCGATATCTCCTGTAGTGACTACTGCCTTGAAAGTCCCTATGACTGGCTTTTTAGAGTCATCATAGGCTCAGATAATCACGTTAGATTCCTCTAGGTCTTCAATATTCATTTTGAATTTGTGTAGTAGCCTCAAGGGGCAAACATTGATGGCAGATCCGTCATCCACCATAACACATGAGGTCTTCTTAGATCTGACTATTGCCTGTATGAACAAAGGACAATTATGGACCCTTCCTTCAGGGGGTAGATCTTCATCTGAGAAGGTGACTGCATTAGCAGGGGCTTTCATTAGGGAAGCTATCATTTCATAAGGCGAAGAATCAGTGGTGATCTTTGCATCATCAAGAGCCCTGATTAGAGCATCTCTATGTTTTTTGGAGGCCATGAGCAAATCCCAAATACTGGCTTGTGCCTGAGTCTTCTTAAGCTGCTTAAGAACCTGAGCATCTTCTTTATTAGTCGGAGCCATATCACTTGACATTTCTTTCCTCTTGGAGACATCCTTTTCCTTTTCAAGAGGTTGGTAGACTCTTCCACTATGAGTTACGTGATTAACTGAGGGTAGGGCTTTTTAGCTATCTGCTTCTTGCTATGTGGTGTCTCTTGACTGGTTGCTTTTACATTATTGCCATTGTTCTAGACAATGATCTCAGAGTCATCATATTCCTAGGTATCTGTGCCCTTTTTAACTTCTTCATCAGAGTCATACCAGATGTTGATTCCCATGACTTGTAGGTTTGGAGAATGGACAGTTGCAGTCATTCTGTCTTCTTCATCAAACTCTTCTCCCCATCCTGAGGGCACTATTTCCTCTAGAAGGACATGAGCTGTGGAGGGTGTGCTGTACTTACCTTTGTAGTCAAATTTTTCAGATCGTTGTCCCAGTAGATCCCACACTTCGAGTTTGTCTTGCTCAGCTTTGAGGCTTTTGTTTGTTTCATAAGGATAAGGGCAGTTAATTACTTCACCATTCATGGAAAAGGCTACATCTCTAGCTCTCCTTTGCATCATCAAGTGAGGAGCGAATGGTCGGGGCATTGAAATATATTCAAATATGGAAGGGCCCCATTCATCCTCACTAGAGTCATAACAGTCAAAAATAATACTTAGGAGTTCATCTTCTGTGATCATTAAGAATTTTTTTTCTGCTCTAACTTTTTGTTCTTCAAGAATTTCTTGGATGGCTTGGATTGATTGTTCAGTAAAGGTTTTGGGCAAGCCGGATGAGATTGTGTTAATTGTTAGTAGAGGCATGGCTTGGTGTTTTGGAAGGGGGTTGGTTTTGACATTGGGTCGTCTTTCAGGATCGTCAATCTTTCCTAAGTCAATGAGGTCTTGTTTTACATTTTTGAGAGTTTTGCAAGTGTCAGTGGCATGGCCAGGCATTTGGTGGAAGTGGCAAAATAAGTTCTGGTCAATCTGAGGAGGCAGAGGATTCGGTAGTGGTTTTGGTTCTCTTAGTTGTAAGAGGTTCTTTTGCTGGAGTCTTTGAAAGATCTTGGACAGTGGGAGGTTAAAGTTGGAAAACCTTCTAGGTGGTTTGTTGATGACATTAACAGATGGTGTATTGAAAGTGTCTGGTTGAACTTGGTTTATCTCGGTAGTTGTGGTGAAGGTGTTTTGGTTTTGGGTGTTGGTTTGAGTGTTTCGGTGGAAAGTGTTTTTGGGTTATTGGGTTTCCTCATCTTCTATTCTAATTCCAACTTGATGAAGTGCTCAAAAGTCAGGGTAGTGGGCACATATCATCTATTTCCTAAAATGGGGAAGTGATCCCTTGATTATCAATTCTATCTGCTAATCCTCCGGAGGATGGTTTCTCATCTTGACAGCTTTAGCTCACCATCTTGCAACATAGTCAGAGAAAGATTCACTAGGCTTTTATTTTATTGTTTCCAGATCTCTATGAGTTATATTTAACTGAGTATTGTGTTTATATTGGTTGATGAACTTCTAGGTTAACATCAACCAGTCACTCTTGATTTCATCCTCAAGGTCAAAGAACCATGCTCTTGCTCCCTCTTCTAGTGATGTGAAAATGAATCGGACAATTTGTGATTCTGTAAGCTTAGTAGTAGCCATGAATGTGGTGTATTGTCTTAAATGGACCCTCGAATCCCTAGTTTCGTCAAACTTGGCAAAGTCTGGTAATTTGAAATCATCAGGAAGTAATTTATCTTTGAACAGAGCTAAATCAGTGAAGCTTTTGGACTCACGAGGCCCCTTATTCTTGAAGGCAAATTCCAGTTGAGCCATCTTATTGGCTAGTAGTTTGACCTCTCTTACTGATTCAGGTTTGGTCAAGTTAGCAATCTTAGCAGCTTATTGCTGTGGTGTTTTAAAGGCACGATAATACTTATCATCATCTTAAATCCACACAGGAGTATGAAGGACACCCTTTCCTTTGTCTACTCATGGGTGGACAGATGCAGATGTTTCATTTATGGGAGTAGCAGCATGATTTCCTTCTTAGGAGTTTATAGTTTGAACATTGGTGGCTTTGATTTAGGCTTGGAGGATTTCTGCTATGGTGTCATCAGTAAGCAATTTATGAATCCCCTCTTTTAGTTTATCCTTGAATTGTTGACATGAAGTGTCTTTTGAATCACCCAAGTTGAGATCTTATTTACTGTACATTAGTGAGATAGAATAAACAAATGATGAATGATGCATGCATGGGATGCGCCTGCAAAAGAATATGATTAGCATGTATGCATGACATGCTCATGCATAGTCTAATTATAATGGATGCAGATGGCTGCAAAAAGTCATGGTTAGTATATGATGTCTATATGTATGTCATGTATGCAGGATTATGTAAGAGATTGTTAGCTTTTCCTGCACAAGGAACAAACCAATCGCAAGCAAGCTCTCACTTCTAACCTTATCACTCCATGAGGCTGTTGAATCTATTTCTTAAGTGGGTTTTAACCCAATAGTCAGTAGGGGACCATGGTTTCACTCTCAGACTAGGCTGTTTTAATTTTTTTTTATGAGAATAAGAGGTAAACTAAGGAATGATGCTCAAATGCACTCAAGGTAAGCATATAATATCAATGTAAGGACCAATCATTGGGTCACAAATGGCATCTATAGTCCTTACATGCCCGCGTGTGTAAGGGCTATAGTCAACAAGAGGGGTCTAGTTTTATTTCCCCACATTGATATTCGATATGTTTACCAAGAGGCATGAAAGTATTGTTTGAGAGTTTACAATTTGATTCTTTCAATACAAATGTCTGCAATCTAGTCGCATTCCTGACCCATCTATTTGATCTGATAAGGACAAATGGACGTCTCTCATAGGTTCTGTCATCAAAAGATGTCACTATTCACCAGTTCTCACAGGCTATCCATACTAAGGAGAATGATTCATATCATTCCTTGCACATCGGGCTTATGCAAGGTAAACAAGGATCACACAGTCTAAGTGTGAGAAGTCTATGAGAACAGACGTAATGCCGTCAATTGGTGATGGAAACTAGAAGTGTCATAGCATTTGTGAATGTCAAGTCAAACAGACAGCATCATGGCTAGCATGCAAAGCTTGGTGGGATCCTAGTGGAGATTTCTATTGGTTTATTTACATAGGCTAAGTCAAGGGTATAAGGCTAAGGGCTCCTTTAGCGAGAATGCCCCCCCATGACTATGGTTACGAACTCCGATCAGTGAGTCTAGCATTCTTTTGATAACTCAGGTCGCCCCCCTTAAGGACTTGGGTCACAGACTCTGGTCAGATGAGTCCGGTGAAACCACGAGTAAAGGCTAAAGGTAATAAATTTGAATCGGTCACCCTATGACTCGTGTGGAACCATAGTGGATCACTTTCCATTATTGTCGGCTGATAGGGACCAAGGGTGCACGTGTGATTGTGTAGTGCAAATGCAATCGTGGAAGGCTCCACATGATTGAGTATTAAGTAATGAGAAATAGTCATTTTCAAATTGATCTCTCTAACTAGAGTCCCCAGTAAAGTTGCCACTGTGAGCGACCGGGGATAAATTCCGAGTGGGACATGGTAACTTTGCTAAATAGGACATCCATTCCATTTATAAGACAGGGACAAATGTTTGGTCTTAGGGGGATGCGAGAGGCTTTTGTGTTTAGAGTCGCCACCTGGTTTTAGAAAACCAGGAAAAGATAAAGGGGACAACATCGAGTCACTTAACGAGTATCGTCCCCAGCAGAGATTCTGAGCCCGGGAGATTTCATCAACTTTTTGACTATTTCTCATTTTAATACTCAATATATGACTACCGCAACACCCTAATTATGGTAATGACAATTGATATAGATGCATTCACACAAGCACATTGACAATAATGGAAAGTACGAGAAATTCAACGTAATAATTTACAAGTCTTTCCTAGTAAATACATATGAAAGAGAAAAAGTGTGGAAATGTAAATTTAGTCCTAATCTAGAATACACCTGCAAAACAGAGATTAACACAACTATGTGTGATTTCATCTATTCATCCACTCGGACAATATATAGGCACAATAAAGATGATTGATGCATCATGAATGATTAAACAGATTCATGTAGTTTATGCTCTAGTAGGAATTATCATAACACATTTCTAAATGATAAGATAAACAGTAAATAATGATGATTGCATCATTGGATCATAATATCAAAGCTCGAGCTTAGATAAGGAGCTTTCATGCTTATTGAATGCATATTGATACAAAATGATGATTTATTATAAGCAAAGCAAGGCAGAGATTATAGAATCAACATGCAAATTGCCAATCTCATCACACAATCACAATAATTTTTCAACTGCTGGCGGTAATAAAGTAAAATGCAAGACAGTAAATATGTGCAAAAATGATTGTTTAGTCCTTAGATTTGACTGAGCTTGTTTGGTGCTTTTGAAGCTTTAGCTTTGAGAGATTTTCAAGCTTTCCTTGTCGAGAGGTTGAAAATGACATGTGTAATGCAAATTTATATACCTTTAAAGCGTGCTTTGACAAAGATGAGGGTGGGTTTGGTTTAAAAGTGGTCTAAAAATCCTACGAAAAATGTAGAGAGTGGGTTAAAAGTGTGTGGATTGGGGCTCCTAAGCCTTCAATTCAACAGTGCTTCAGCGTGTGTGTGCTTTTTGGCTCTTGCCGGTGTTTCCTAAGCTCTAGCTTTTGCTTCCTAGGCTCTTGCCTTCTCTTTCTCGGCTCTAACCTTTTGCTAAATGTGCCAAAAAATGTGTGAAAAAAGCCAAAATGCGTGTGATCATATCCCTGGGGTGCATGATCATTGCCCTGGGGCGCGTGATCACGCGTTCTAGCCCATGATCACACGCTCTTGTACGCATCATACGGCCTTCCTAGGCTTCGTTTATGCTATTTCGGGGGTATTTTTTGGGGGTTTTCAGACCTTTTGGACTAGTTTCTGAGGTTCGTTTTGTGAAAATCAGCTTCCATTTTCATGCGTGAGCAAAATGTGTTCAGGTGTGATCACGTGCTACAAATTCGCTCACGCGATACTTCTTGGGGTTACGTGCACTATTTCAAGATGTGTTTCTGACATCCAATTTGTCAAAATTGGCTTTCAATTTTTCACGAGGTTAAACTCCGGTCTGACGAGTTACATGTTTTGAATTATGGTTGCTCGAAATGGGCTACTTATCATTATGATAATTCATAATTCGTAAAATCGGTGTACAACTTAATGATTCGGTAGCTGATTTTGTTCGGTTAGGGCTTTTTAGATTCTTGGCACGCTTCAAAGGCAGTACAAATGAACAGACACTTGTCATATTCAGAGAGATATTTTCATCACTGGACCTTTTTGGGGACAGTCAAAATTCGATGTATGACAATAAGTGTTTCAGGAGTTTGATTCACAATTGAATCTACGTCTACACCTAACTTATCCCCAAGTTGGATAAGTTATGTTATCAAAACTATCTTCAGAATCTTCCTCATCACATCCTTCTTCTTCTTTTCTTCCCTCACAACTAACATTTCTTACACATAGATTCTTAGTTTGTACAAAAAGAAAGTATCTATTAGGTTTATTTCCAGTAGATTATCCATATACAATACTAAAAAATAAAATAAAAACACACCTTAAAAACAAAACTCTCAAACTCAGAAACTCCTAGTTTCTCTATTACCAATTTTAAACACCCAAAAACATTACTTAAACTATCAACAACATAATTATTCAATTCCTTAAACTCTTGTAACAAAACATCTTGCTTTTCAACAACTTCTTTCAACTCAAAAAGCAAATTCATTAGAAGGCTTTTTAAATACACCAACAAAAGAAGTCTCCCCACTCTTCACAATATGATGAGCATCAACAAAATTATCTTTAGAAGGTTCCTCCACACCACCAACACTAGAAGATTTTCCTTTTCCTTTGTCAAAAAAATCTTTCAACTTCAACTTCTCTCTCTCTAAAGTAGTGGGTGACACATTGTCAGCTTTAATTACAAAAATAACAAAAATAAATAAACAACTGATAAAATCAAAATAAAAAAACTAAAAAAAATTACCTTTTTTTTTTGCAAATTCCCTAAGGAGAGTCTTTCGTAGCACCTTGGAACTTAGAGTCAAACTAAAAATCCAATTCAAAATACGTGGCACATGACCACCACTAAAACTACAAATATTGCCAACAACATACGACAACATTCATAAAACCACATTTGGAAAGCATATGGAAATTCATTGAACCTATAAAAATATCTATCATGCTTCTTACCCTTCCTAACCAATTTACCCTTAAATGATTCCATAGTCATATCATAAACATCTTTTCCCCAAGCATATGTATCAAACAAACACTATCAACAATATCAAAATTCTTCTTAGAAACCAACTTATGCAATGGAGAAGAAAAAAAACTCAATAAAATATAGAACAATTTTTATACAATCTTCATCATTCCCCTAATGTTTTGCAAAAAAAAAAAAACTTTTGAACATATTGTTTATTAGACTTTCCTAAACTGCCAAAATACTTATCAATAAGATTGTTCTTATCATAATAAATTTCCACATTCCCAACATTGGATAAGCAAATCAAGCTAGTAACAAGCCTAAATTCCTCAAGACTAAACCTCAATATCCTTCCACATACATGAAACCAAGACTCAATTAAGTTAGGTTGTTTCAATTCCCTCAATAATGAAGAATGTATTAACTGACATTGACCCTTAATAATGAAGAATGTATTAACTGACATTGACCCTTAATAACAAAGAATGTATTAACTGACATTGAACCTCAAACCTAAGAATATCAAGGAAATAACCAAAGCACATGGACTTAAACTTAGCCAACTATTCCTTATTCAGAATCTTCTTAATTTGAACAATAACATCATAGGTCAAAGAACAAGCAAACTTTGCAATAAAATAATCATCAACACTAATTAATGGCTGCCAATCCTAGAAAAAAAATTACAAAACCACAAAAAAATTCAATCCATAAACAGTGAAAAAAACCAATAATATACAAATAATATTCAAAAATTAACCAAAAAATACCTTCAAATAAACTTTCTCAACATCACCTTGTTGCTTAATTGTAACCTTCATTCTTTTCTTTTCTCTCACATCACCAACATCAACATCACTAGAATGCTTTTTTTTTTTCCACTAGAATCAAGAGAATCAATAGCATCTTATTTCTTTTTTTCCCTTTTTGAACTACTACACACTCTTTTCTTTGCCATTTCAACTTTACAATATTTTTTCTTCTTTAAATCACTTTTAAATCTCACAGAATTTTCACTATTAAAAGAAGATGACTTATACTCACAACAATGTGTCTTAACTATTCAAAAATAAAATAAAACTGAAAATAACTATAATAAGATAATGGACAGTTTCTAATTTTAGTTACTAGCACACTAGATTGTGGAGAAAATGAAGAAAACTATAATGTAGAGAAGAAACCGCAAAAAAAAACAGAAATGGAAGAGAAACCCTAAACAAAAGCAAAAAAATGAAAAAAGAGGCAAAATCGCAAAAATAAAAAAGCAAGCATGAAAATAAAAGTGGCACGCACATAAAGATTTACAAAAATATGTCTTTTGTTTGTAAACCAATAAAAAAATCTACCCAACGCTGTAAATTTCTCGAGATTATAATATACTTCTCATGTATAGGCCTTGAATATAATGATGCATGCAACTATGAACAATTTTGCTCCTATCTTTGGAAGGATTGGATTTTTTGGAACTCAAGGTCATATTCTTAACATTCCCTTGATAGTAATTCTTAAAATAGAAGCCTTACTGCAAGTGATTGTTTTTATCCCTTTTATGTTCTTTAAGCATATAAACTTATTATGTTGATTAATACTAAACTTTTTGATAATTAAGTTTTAATTATTTATTTCTTGATTTAAGCTTGAACCTTTGCTTTTCCTTTTTTCAATTTTGAATAACCTAATTGCACCTATGAAAAATAAAGGCTCACATAAAACTGATTGTAAGTTTTTTCAAATTTGCTGTAATTAATTTATAGATCAATATTTTATTTTTAGTTTTTGGGCTCCTGAAAATTACAGGATCATAGGCACGACTGGTATAGGAGAATTAGTCTTGTTGATAACATTTTATGGGTTTGCTAGATTAGGTTACTACTTATTAATAAGCCTCACATATATCCACTGAACCTAAATAATGGTTGATATATATGTTGTAATTTTCTATAGCAGTATGCACTTGGTCTTTTCTCATCAGACGTAGAAGGCTTGCAACTATAAACAGGAGGCACTAGAACATCATAGTACTATTAATGAGAGAAGTTTTCTTTGCACGTAATAATCTTCTTCTTCTGGGTGGTATTCATTGTCAGGTCTTCTTTCATTTAAATGTTTCTGGAGTCGGTTACTGCTTTTAATTATATTATTTTCATTTTAAGATAACTGTTTGGGCGAATGCTTAGATGGTAACATTATCTGTATAAATCTTTTAAACTGAAATGAGTAACTCAACTATTTTGGGTGCTTTCTGTTGATGGGCTTAGCTTAGTTGATGATTTACTTTTCAAAATTTTTATTAAGTATTTTTAAGAAGAGCTCAGCCTCAAACTACTTATGTACTCCTAAGAAATTATAAGGTTAATGCTTGTTAAGGTATCATGGTTTGATTTTAATGTATAATATTAACATCCATCATTCTTTTAAGGTATATCAAAACATGCCATCCACGTCTAAGCTCCTAACTTATATATATATATATATATATATCACAACTCACGATATCGCGAGTTGCATACGACAAAAATTGATTTAGGGATAATTTCAAAATTGCCCCCAATGTTAAGAAATAACTTTCTTTTTGAATTTTAATTTTTTTAACTTTAATATTTTTTAAAAAATTATTTTTTTAATATAAAACTTAAGATGCATACGGATGAATTCATCGTGTAAGGATTTAAACACTTGTAATCTGTAAAAATCTTTTTAATAATGTAATAAAAAAATATTAGAGGCAGGACCGTCTTTTGTTGTGCCCTACAAAGCACTGCAACACTCACAGGGCATGACATAAAGAATATATATATATATAATTCTTAGTGTAGGAGCTCAGCATAACAATACTAATTGACGATATGTCTTTCTATGGTAATAGCAGTGATAATATATGTTTGCTTGTTAATGGATTTTGCAATTTTTAAAGATTTTGTGAGTTATTTGAAAAAATTTCATTTTTATATAAATATAGAGCGTATAATTTTTATAAAATAATCTATGTTTTTTTGGTTTATGTTTTTTATTAATGTTATTTTGAATTTTTTTTTTCTTTGAAAAATGGTCTGCATGTAAAGATCTATGTGCTATGTTTATAGATTTGTGTAAGAAAATATATTTTTTCAATTTTTTTTATATGGAAATATTTTTGTGTTTGATCTCTTTTATATTAAGTGCATATCTAATGTTTGTTAACAGATCTTACTAATGAATTTTTTTTTAAAAAAAAAATTATGGTCTCTGTGACAAAGATCTTTTTTTTATAGATCTGTAATTTTGGTTATGTAAATAATAATATTTAAATTTTTTTTTTATCATATGATTATATTTTAGTTTTTCTCTCCTTTGATTTGTGTTTATATTTTAAAAACACTGTGTTCATTTGTGTAACATAAATAATAAATGTCTATTGAATTTTATTTAGTTATACGAACACTTTTTTTGTTAAAATGTAATAAATAATCATGTTTTGTGTTTTGTTTTTTGTTCTATGTATATATGTTTATAAGTATATAGACTATTGGTAGTGGAAAGTTAAAGTTATAAAATTAAACTTTCAGAAAATGGTGGAAGCTTAAAGTTATAACTTTATATCTTCAAAAAGGGTGGAAGCTTTTCAAAGACTAAGCTTTGAAGATTGGTCTACTTGGTGTCTCTATCATTGCGATCTGAAATTTTTTGAGCAGCAATACAAAGGTATATACACTATAATGTTTTCAAATAATTTATTTATCTTTTTGTCTTGAATGATATGTTAATGTGAATATTATGCCTATTGACTGATTAAATTTCTCCTATATTCTTCTCTTATCATTTTTGTAGATGGAAAATACCAGTGGCAATACTAATGCCTCTAGTTCTAATGCTGAAGTGGAAGCCCCTCCTGTCCTTGCTGCGGAGCAACCTTAGCAGGTTGTTGCCAAAAAAAGAAAGGAGATTGAACCGAAATCTGTTGTCTGGCATTATTTTAAGAGAATAAAAGATAAATTTGGTATCATTATTAAGGGTAAATGTATCTATTATGTGACTACATACAATTGTCATTCCAAAACAATATGGCACATCTTCCTTGAAAAACCATGTGTTGCATTATTTAAAGTTTCTATATAGTAAAGATACTAGGCAGTTACTTTTGACTTTGCAACCTTCTGTGGTGGAAGCACCTGATAGTACATAGTCTGGTGTGTTAGGAACTTGGAATTTTGAGCAAGATTCTATTAGAAATACACTTGCACAAATAGTTATTCATGATGAGTTGCCATGTAAATTTGTTAAAGTCGTTGGGTTTAAGAAATTTATGTTTGCTGCTTGTCCTCATTTTAAAATATCCTCTAAGTGGACCATAAGTAGAGATTGTTACGATATATTTGTTAATGAGAGGGGGAAGCTAAAAAACGTTTGAAGTCACGCTATCAAAGAATCAGCATTACAGCTGATTATTGGACATCTATCCAACATATTAACTATATGTGTGAGACTGCTCATTTCATTGATGATGCTTGGAATTTGCATAAGAAAATAATTTCTTTTGTGCTTGTGACATCTCACAAGGGAGAATATATTTCTAAGGAATTAGAGAATGGTTTGCTTGAATGGGGCATAAAAATTGTTTTTACAATCATTGGTGATAATGCTTCCTGAAATGACACTGTTATAAGCTATTTTAAAAAGAAATTACTAAGTTGGAATGCATCTTCTGTCAGAATTAAGTTTTTGCACATGAGATGTAATGCTAACATCCTCAATTTAATTGTCAATGATGGGTTAAAAGAAGTCAATTCTTTTGTTAAAAAGGTTAGGGAGTGACATAGCGGAAGCCTAAATTAAAAGGGATAAATATCGCAAGCTGTTAATTCTCACACGAATGGCCATCAAGCAACCTTCTATAACCTATGGATTCAATACGAATACCAAAAAATAGGCATCCAAGAATTCCTTGATTCACAAAGGATTACCAAAAATTTGGGAAAAAATAGGAATTTGATCTACCAATTTAACAAAACTGTCTGAAATAACTCTAAACAATATTTAAATACTGTTTGGGAAAAAACCTTAAAAGAAAAGGGAAAAACCCAACAAACGCACTAAAAATAAACATAAAACTTCAGACTAAAATTTGAGGCCCTAAACGATGGATTTTGGGCCTGAAGTCGTCCTGGATCTCTGAGTCAACTTCATTTTAATATAATATGGGCCCGCATTTCAATCGGGCCTGAAAGTTAGAACCTTTAGAAGCTGCAATGCTCATTTTGACATCATTCTGAAAATCCAAATGCTCCATATAATCCAAGGTTGTCTGGTCTTCATCAGGGAGGCAATTAGATACAAGAGGAACTCTCCTGCTAGGTTAAGAAAGTTTAGAAAAATGTCAGAACTGCTTGGCATTGAGTCTAAATTTGCATTGTCTCTTGATGTCCCAACTAGGTGGAATTCCACCTACATTATGCTAAGAACTTATTAGTTTTATGAGAAAGCATTTGAAAAATATGAGGATACTGAATCATCTTTTAGAGATAACTTGGATGATAAAATTCATGATTCATTGACTGGCAGTGTTGTAATCAAATGGTTGAAATGTTGAAGCTCTTCTATGATTTTACATTGAGAATTTCTGGTTCTCAGTGTGTCACTGCAAATGCATTATTTTCTAAAATTTCTTATTTGAATTGTATGCTCAATGAGATGCAGTCTTTTATGATCTTTATGTTATGAACATGGGCAATAATATGAAATAAAATTCTGATAATTATTGGGGGGATCCATCAAAAATTGAATTCTTTGATTTTCATTGCTAATATTTTAGATCCTCGATATAAACTTAAGCTCATTGAATTCTCTGTTAATAAAATGTATGGTGAACTGCAAGGAAGCAAATTGTTTAACAACATGAAAGCTGATCTGAATCTCTTATTTGATGATTATGTGTCTTTCTATGGGCCTTCTTCTGGTTTTGAGTCTGGTTCTGGTAATCAGAAACCAAACTAGCCAGACAATTTCTGATAATCCTATACCAACTCTTGGGAATTCTATCTCCTTAATGAAAGTCAGATTCAATAAGCATAAAATGGAATAAAGAATGGGTGGCAGGTAAAGGATCTAAAATTAATATTTATTTGAGTGAGGCTATTATAGAGGATAATAGAACTTTTGATATCCTCAGATGATGGAAGTTAAACTCGGAGAGGTTCCCTATTCTATCTCACATGATTAGAGATATTTTGGCTATTCCTATTCGTACTGTGGCTTCTGAAAATGCATTCAAGACTGGTGGTCGTCTTCTTGATGTGTTTAGGAGTTCCTTAATTGTAAAAATTATAGAGGCTTTAATATGTTCTTAGGATTGGCTTAGAATGCCAAATCATATAGTTTCTGTTGAAGAAAAATTAGAGGATTTAGAGTCATTTGAAAAAGGTTATTGTTCTTTTCTATTTTCAATTTTTAAAATTTTGTTTGTTTATTTATTCATTGTTGTATGTCAATTTAATGTTTCAATTTGTTTCTTCTTTTCATATCTTGAACCAATGGACAGTGGCCCTTCTTTGCCACAGTTAATTGTTTTCTTTATTATTCATATTGCATTTAGTGTTTAACTGCTTGGCGTATGTTAATGTGCCCTTTAATGGCTTGTGACCAACCTGTTATGCCTCAGTTTTTGTTTTTTGAGCTGTCTATGTTGATATTGCAACAACTTTTTGAATAAGGCAATAATGAAGCTTCCACCCTAATTTTAGAGTAAAAGGAATACATGCTTAAGTTTCTTTGGTGGCTTTCTTTTTAGTTTAGATTTCATAAATGTGGCTGCATTCTGGCTATGCTTGAAATTGTTTTAAATTGAACCTCATGTGTTTAGTTTTTTTTTTTGGAATGATGATGCTTCCACCCTAAATGCTATTTGAGTTAAATTAGAATTATTGCTCAATTTCACTAGGTGACTGTTTCAACATTTTTTAGTTGTTTACTTTGCTGCTAGAGAAATAGAAATTATATTCTAATTATGAATTGATAAAAGCATCATGAGCCCTTTTATATGTTTTCTGTTTTTTTTTTCTTTAGTTTAACTTGTTAATAATTTGTCCTAATTCAAAATCTCCCTTTTAATCTTAATTCAATGTGCAAGTGAATCACAAATGTATAGATGGATCTATAGTTTTATTTTTTGGATATTCTACAGTCTTATGCTTTGCCTTCTAAGTTTATCATCTCTGATGAACTTCTTTTTTTGTATATTTTTGGACAATGGGTGGATAGCCGAGCTTGCAGTGTTGTTGAATTTTTTGTATGCAGTCTACAGCAAAATATTTTTTTTGTATTAAACTTACTTCATTTTTTTTATCTAAATTTAGGGCTTTAACAAGAAGCTTAATCTAGTTGTATATTTTGAACGCTGTAAATATATGGGGTTGGCCCAAAATTATTAATGAAAAATAAATATTTTTATGTTTATTTTTAATGTGGCCCATATATATTTTTGGCCCAACCCAATCCGAAGTCCGAACTGACCAAACCTGAAATTATTCAGCTTCCGAAATTTTAGTTTTCTCTTCCAATTCAATTTAGCTCGGCCCAACGTTTCCATCATTCAAAATCGATCGGTTCCATACCCCAAAACTTCTAACCCGCTCGATGCACAGCCCTAGTGTGATATAGTTGTATGAAAAGCTTTTGCAAAGTAATTGTGGTAATGTATTGAAATAATATAATATGTTGACTTGTATATTGTATCTTTTCTACAAAGTAATTGAGAACATAAACCTCCAGCTTTGTTATCTACTGATATTACTAATTACCAAAGTTATTTTATTAGTGCACTATATCTCATTGGTGTCTTGATGGAATGAAGTAATTTGAAAAGGTCTATCCACCTACCCAACCATATCGTGGCACCGGCGCACTGCCATAATATTTAAAGTTTAGGTTTAATATATATATATATATATATTAAATGTTAAGCTTTAAAGTCATTAAGCAAAAAATTTGGTAAATGTCCACCTTCATATTTAAGTATTCACTCTAAAAAACTAATGTGACAATCTATTAAACATCCTAATTTTTTTATTCCACCTTCATATTTGAATATTCTCTCTAAAAAACTAATGTGTCAATCTATTAAAACATTCCAATTTTTTTTATTAAAAATAGGGTTATTTGCAAAAAAAAAAAATACACATCGTTTAGCACTTTTTACAATTTAATCGTAACATTATATATATATATATATATATATTAAATGTTGAGTTTTAAAATTATTAAGCAAAAAATTTGGTAAGTATCCACTTTCACATTTAACTATTCACTCTAAAAAGCTAATGTGTCAACCTATTAAATATCCTAATTTTTTATTCCACCTTCATGTTTGAATATTCTCTCTAAAAAACTAATGAGTCAATCTATTAAAACATTTCATTTTTCTATTAAAAATAGAGTTATTTGAAAAAAAAAAAAAACACATCTTTTAACACTTTTTGCAATTTAATCGTAACATTTTAATTTTGACAATTTAAACTATTAAAAATTAATTTTGGCAATGCAAACATTGTGTTTTGATGTGAAACAATGAGTTTTGATGTAAGATAATTGTTTGTCTGATGTGGGAAATGAAAATACGCTCCGGTTGCCGCATAAGCAACAATTTGCCGGATTTTACACTGGTGTTTCAAATTATAAAATTTTGTAAATTTATAGTTCAAATTGCCAAAATTAAAATATTATGATTAAATTACAAAAAGCGCTAAATGTCGTTTTTTTACAAATAACCCTTAAAAATAAAATATTTACCATAGTTATTTAGTATTATTTTTTAACTAAAATACGATTATATATATTTCAATACTATTCAAATTCTAAAAGTATTTATATATTATATATTTTTCTATCTTAAATCACTCGAATTTTTTTTTCAAACCATAAAAAATTTAAAGATTACAGTAGTTATTTAATATTATATTTCTTTAACTAAAATATTGTTGTACATACTTCAATACTAATCTAATAATTGTAAAAACAAATTTTATTATAATTAAAAAATTATGGCACCAAATATTAAAAAAAATCAATTAATGTGATATATTTTATTCTTAATTTATTTAGTTATTATTTTATTTTAATTATTTATTTAATCATTTTATTTTACAGTCTGAATATTGCGCAGATTTACAACTAATTAGATTATAATTTTAGATTAGGATCACAATACACCATAAAATTGTAATTTTGTACTTTTTTTATCAAAAATTTTGAATATTTAGCAATAATTTAATTTTTACTATTTAATTTTCCTCAACACTGTAAAATATAAGTTATATTTATTTAAGTATTTTTACTTTTTTATAATAAAGATGGAGATTTTTTATAGTTTCTATGCGCTATCTATTATTTTTGCTTCCAACTTTTCTATTTATTCAATTTTTATTTAAATTATTCCTTAATATATACATAAAGTATATTAATTTTAACTGGTATATAAATAAATAGATAAGATATACTTCCAACGTATATGTAAAATATAAATAATATATTAAATTAAAAAAATAATCAATAAATAAAACAAAGACAAAGTCTAGAATTGAAAATAATGATCACTTTTCTATTTATTCAATTTCTATTTATATTATTCCTAATACAGCCTGCCTTGCGCGTAAATTCAGTAAATCTAAATGAAAAAAATCAAAAATTAAATTAACAAATGTTTAAAAACTCCTTATCATATAAAAGTTAATGAGCTCAATTATTTACTATCGCAAAACTCCTAAGTCCAAAAAAAAAAAAAATTAGAAGAAAGGTATCTTAAAAAACAACAGAATGAAATAATGTATACACAACATGAAACACGAAGGGAACCTTGAGCTACCTGGTTTTTTTCATTCATCATTTATATCAACACTGAAGTGTCAACATGATAGGTTACGTTTACAGTTTACACCCAAAAGAAATAATGAAAAACAAAAATACCATTTACGCTCAACAAGTTAAATTTCCAAAATTAGCTCCCAATACAAAATTGCAATATTGGTAAAAGTTGGTTTTGGCATAAACAAAAGGATGCCAAAAACATATAAATCATAATAATATTGCCAAGAGAGCACAAGCAACATGCGAAATCAGATTCCCATATTTAGTCTTACCATGAACTGCTTTCTCATTGTTGATCATCTAGCCAGCCAATCTGATCCTTGAGTGCCATATTAATCACACACTACCTCTAAGTGCAAAAGCTAGACCTTAAGAACTAGGCCAATAGGACAATGATCACTGCCCATAACATCAGGTACAATGTACGAGTCATGAACATGGTCAGCTATAGATTCTGAGACGAGGAAGTAGTCGAGCCGCCATCCTGTTACGAATTCGAATGCAAGTAAAAAAGACCGCAAAGTAGATCACAGATAAACAATTCTAATGACAATACGAAGTCATAAATTGGAATGACATGCATCATTAAACTTCTAATATTCATAAATTGTTGACTGTTTTAATGCAAATTAATAATAAATTCATACTCCTATTTCTTAAAATATTTGAAGCCACAAGACTGTATTGCTGCATGACCACAAATTTCCTAACCAAGCAATAATCCCCAATCAAACATGACCACATGTATCCTAGCCAAGTAATAATCTCCAATTGACATCTTATTTTGCAAAAATGAAACAACATTTATCTTGAATGGTCTAAGAGTTTTGCTAATTTGATAATTATTGAACCATCCCTACAATATGTTCACGAGTAATATCATCACCGAGTCAAATTTCATTTCATTTATCTTGAATGGTCTTTGCTAATTTGATAATTTATTGAACCATCCCTACAATATGTTCACAAGTAATATCATCACAGTGTCAAATTTCATTTATGTATAGGATGGTGTCTTGCATGTGCATCAATGATAGAAGCCAACAGTGGATCATAATCAAATTTTTGAAACATTCAAATACACAAAAAAAGATTGTGCTTGAACTGTTGGAATGAAAATAGTTGGATACCTTTGTTAGTTTTTCGCCCACCATGCCGATATCCCCAGTAAGTATAGCCAACAACATTGGGATGTTGTTTTCGAAAAGTATCCACAAATCCCCTAGACAAGAAGTTAGCCTCGAACGATTGCCTTTCTTCATCTGTAAACCCAGCACTTCTTCTATTCCCCTGGTATACAGTTCACCAAACATGCATATAAAGAACCACAAACATTCAGCAGTTTCCTATATGTGGAATTTTTTCAGAATATTATGATTAACATTATCATAGCTAAGCAATGTATCCAATGGAAGGTGGAAATACAAGACATCTTTAACCACAGAAGAGCATAAAACACTCACTAAATACAAGATCCCCTATCTAGATGCCTACCCTCCACAAATAAGATGCGTCTCTCCTTAGCACATTGTAATTTATACATTCAAATGCTCATCACTGATGAGTCACCGACATCATTTTCTATTTGTAAACTATACCTCTTCCACCACTAACTCAAATACATAATCTCATGTAGAATAAGGTTAAAAAAAAAAAAGGAAGAGGGTGAAAAATAGCACAGATGGTAAAGCTAAAAGTTTGTTATGGGTTCCTAATTTCTAGATTCTTCTGTCACAAAAGCCAAACACAAAAGAAAAATATTATAACATAAGCATTCTACTAAAAAGTTCCTATATAAAAAAGTAAACAAAAACATCAATTAACATAATGATATATTCATCTGAGATGTAAATATGTTACCCAAAAAATAATAGAGGAAGAAAATTTTTAAATGTCAAGCTAGATAAAGTTATTAGAAGAAATTATTCTTATATTACTTTTTACATTAATTGATACTTTGTAATGAAAAGAATTATAACCATTCCGTTATAAAATTCAACTCCTCAAATGTGCCCTTATCTTTTTGCCAACAGATGTTGGAACTCTCACAGCATAAAAAATAGATCAGAACCAACAACAGTTGGCCAACCAAAGCTTAAACAATGAATTTATTTATTTCAAAGTTTCTCCATAAAGCTAAGCAAATTAGAAAAAGTGGTCCTTCTAGATTGCAACTGTGGAAGCATGCATTTGAAACAAATGACCTATTTGTACGAATATTAAAAAGCTCCATGCAATGCATTGCTGTCTTGAATCACTTACAGCAGGGTTGAAAATATCTATCTCTTGATGTGCACAATTCAAATCGCCAGTCAAAATGACTGGCTTCGACTTCTCCAGCTCCTGCATAATGCATGCAAAGGAACTTTTAGCAGTGGATCACTTGTATTGTGGAGTTACCCAAAGATACATAGATTCGGTTAAAGATCATTCCACCACAAACATATATCAACTTATCCCAAAGACAAAAATTTAAAAACCAAGATATTACGTTACAGAAATATACAACTTTGCAAAATCACAATACTCTAGGAGCATGTTGGAGCTAGCATAAAATGAAATCATTACGGCTTTAAGATCAAATTTAATTACAAATGTCACAATGAAATTGATGAACATAAAGATTGCTAAGCCAGCTCCTCATTTCAAATCAAATATCTAAACCTCAATTTGCCAAAAGACTTCATTCCAAAGATCCCACTCTTACATTATGTCATGCATCACGAAAGTCCCCAAAAAAAAAATCTTGTAATAGAAAAGCAAAGAAAAAAAATTCACTGCAACAACTCTTTAAAAAGGATATAGAAAGCAGAACTGATGGAAGGAAAGATATCTAATCATTTTAATGCAAATGCATAAATAACTTGCTAAAAAATTCAATACTTACTTTCATGTGGTTGCTAAGAGAAATATCCCACTGCGTAACTCTGTATGACTGAAATTAAAAACAGATTCCTTGGAAGTAAGAGATTGTGGTGAAAAATGATATAAAATTAAATAATCAGTTGAAAGTTGCAAGATGGCTAATAAGGTCAATACCAGTCGTTTTAATCCATCACCAGAGTTAGGAACATAGGCATTTACTAAATAGAATGAATCAAATTCTGCCGTTATAACTCTTCCTTCAGTATCATGATCAGCTATTCCCAGACCATAGCTTATAGAAAGTGGCTTTACCTGTCATAGAAGTGTCAGCATTAATGAGCTATTGACAAGCTAAACCAAACCACTGGATTAACACAAAATTAAAAAAAAAAAAAAAGGACAGTTGGGTGTCAAATAGATTCCTAATTTACATTTGAGGTTCCTGCATGAAATAGCCTCCATACTAACATATACGATAAGGGGGAGTTTTACTTGAATTGTCAGCCAAAATAAATTCAACCTATGGTGGATAAGTGAAGAAGAAATCAGTTATGAATTTCCACCGTTGAAATGCCACCATACTTGAGCTCTTACCCTCAATGGGATTCCCGATGCAGCAGACAGAGAAAAAAAATGAAAAGCTTATATTCTGAATAAAAATGTGCTACCCGAGAGACAATTGCAGTGCCTGAATAACCGAGTTTGGAATGACTACATGTCCAGAAGGTATTCTCGTACCCATCTATGAGACACTGTTTAAAAGATTCAACGTCCTTTTCCTGTTCAAAATTTAGTAGAGGTAATTAAGAAACTGTTAAATATCAAAGTAATTAGATGCAATTGGCACCAATCAAAAGGGGGGAAAATGGATTGAAACAAATTAAAATAATAACATGCTTGCCTGTAGTTTGGTCTCTTGGAAACACAACACATCAAAATTTTCTCTTTGAGCAAGTTCTAGAGCTGAGAATCCCTTAAACTTTAACAAAGCTCTTAACCCATTTACATTCCAAGACATTAGCTTCAGAAAGTTGGTGTCCTGAGAAAGAGGTGGAGGTCTCATGGTTCTGGGATTGTAAGGAATCCAACTATCCTGTGGCTTCTTGTGAGACAGAACTGTCCAAGGTTCAGCAAGAGGCACAGCAACTAGCAACAGAGTCAGAAAATATTAAAAAGATTTCAGTTTGGTTACCGTAACACTGATGAATAAATCACAACACCCATCAGCAACAACAGCAAATAGAACATTACAATACCTGAATCATCATTAGTTTTAACTGAAACCTTCTCTTTTGTTGTGACAATCTCAGCATCAAATTGAACAGTTTGATCCTCGGAAGCAGGAGATCGTTTCACTTTTCTCTTACTCTGTAAAAGATATCAAATCTGACTCAAAAAATTCACTGATTAATTAATCAAATTATCTAAATTAACTTGTAATTTTTTTAGAAAAAAAAAATTGAATAACCTTGGAAACAGTGGTTTTAGCATCAGAGATTTCTGCTTTAATTAATCCCTTAACTTTCTGCTTCTTCTGATTATTGTTATTATTATCATTACCATTACCATTGTTGTGATCAACAATGGATGATGATGAAGAACGGTGTCGTTTAGAAGTCATAAATAAGGATAATCTCGGAGAAGATTCAATCTGTAACTGCTGCTGCCTTGATCTTATTATGCTGCTACATAACTATAAGATTCATTCAACTGTGAAATTACATCAAATTAAAGTAAATAAATAAACAGAAAAGGATTAGATAGAAGAAAGAAACAGTACCTGAAGCTGAAGCTGAAGCTGAAGCTGGAAGAGACATTACTGAGAGTTTTGAAACCTAATAATCGAAATGGTTGCTGATTCATTTATTTATTTACCAACTGAGACTCGTTAATGGCGCTACCAGTGCGTGAGCGAGGCGGGAGAGGATGCGCATGCGCAGTTTAGCATCGATGGCGCATTTTATAAAACTGCCGCACGTGTGTGCTTTTCCCGCGCCCCATATCACCGACCTTCCGCCCGATGATATTCGTGTATTTTTTCCTAACTCTTATTTCTTTTTTTTTTTTTAACAAAATTTTCATAATATGCACTTATTAGAATACAATATTATTATTGTTGTTAGTATTCATCAAAATAATTATTATAATCTATAATAAAATATTTGAATTATAACTAAATTAATTTATTAATTGTATTTTTATGTCATTTATTATATTTATAAAATAAAATATCACGACCCAAATTCGGGAGTCATGACCGGCGTCAGGGGACGAGAATTCACACGAATTCAGAACCCGTAGCAAGCCTTAAATATAAATAAACATTCAACAACATATAAAAATATCTCAAAATTAAAACTTTTAATAATATAACAAAAACTCCATACCATATAATAATAAAATATTTAAACAAATATTCAAATACCCAACTTTAGTTTAAAACAACATCACATGCTACACAAGATATACTACTACTGCAGCATCTAATAAAATATAAAAAAATTTGACAGTTCAAAATTTACATAAGTCAGTCGGGAAAGAAAAAGTCCGGCAAAAATTACTACTAATAGAGGTCTGACGAGAAGAATTCTGAAAAATAATTGAAGGGATCAGACCTCATTGAGTGAATCATTATTATATATATGCATATAACCTAATGCACATACACACAAGTATCAATAATAATATTCTTATATCTATATTTATATAAATATACATACAATGCACACAGATGTTTGAAAATATTTTTCAAAATTTATTTTACTGGAGAATCGGAGCAGAACCCTAAAAATTCCGCAACCTCGATCTCTGAACCTCACTAGCCAATAGGCTCACTTAAATACCAAAATATTTCTCTTTTTCAAATTGACAGTGGACTGGCCCCGA
>CATIWM010599978.1:0-11250 GCA_949671775.1 Mallotus repandus | reverse complement strand
AATTTGTATATTTATATATATATATTAGTTTGATATTATTTTTCCAACAGTAAATACTTACTCAAATTATCATATTTAGTTACTATTTTGAGTTTCATATTTTGTTTTGAGTTTCAAATACGAATAATATTTAGAAAATATACTAATTTTAATTGTATCATATACAAATAATATTTAGAAAATATACTACATTTATTTGTTTGAGATACCGTTTTTAATTTTCAGATATTGTTTGAGTTTGCAATACTTTTTTGTGTTTTAGATACTGTTTTGAGTTTCGGATGTGAATAATATTAAAAAATATACTATTTTAATTGTATCATATACAAATAATATTAAAAAATATACAATATTTATGAGTTTGAGATACTGTTTTTAATTTTTAGATACTATTTGGAGTTTCAGATTCTTATAATATTTAGATAATATACTGTTTTAAGTTTCAGATACTGTTTTGAGTTTCATATTCTTATAATATTCAGATAACTCTTTTGAGTTTCAGATACCGTTTTGAGTTTCATATTCTTATAATATTCGCATAATATACTATTTAGATTGTATCATATATGAATAATATTCAAATAATATATTGTTTTTAAGTATCTTTCTTACTATTTGTTAAGCTTGTTGTGTAACAAAAATTTTAATAAGTGATAAAATAATATACACACTTGAAAGTTCTTCAACCCAACAAACAATAAATAAAGCATTAACATTAGGAGGACAATACTAATTGAAAAAAAAAAAAGACATCAAAATATCATACACATATATGATAGATGATAGCAATAAATAACCAATGAATAAAATATATAAATATATAAATCAATAACAACCAACAAATTTCAGTGTATAAAAATGGTAAAATTAAATACTAATATTCATAAATATTCCGTCTTTGGACAAGTACTTTGAAAGAAACCATGTCAACTCCCTAAATCTTCACCCGTAAAGCAACATGTATCTACAAGTAGGCCAATTATTAATATTCGTCTTGGCACTTATGGAATTTATAATCAACAACAAAATAATCTAAATTTATAATTTAGAATATAAATCAATATACATCAACCTCAGACTTATATATGTTTCACTCTTCCCTGGCACTACAAGCTATAAAACTTATAGATGGAGCAATGGTAATTGAGAATTGGAGTGGTGTTTAACAAGTTTAGCAATGACAATTGAGAATTGGAAAAACAAATTTTACTATACCAAAAAAGAATCCCCTATTGTGAACATTTATCCATACATAGACCCCATAAGCGACCAGAATCTCCATTCACATCTTCAAAGATTCAACACCAAAACACACACAACCAAGTTATGCTAAGTGCACCATTAACATAAATACACTAATGCATCTCTGGTGATATCATATCTGAGATGTGACAAAACTGTCATACATACCATGTGTCACAAAATAATGGCTGCAGAGCAGACAATAATTTAGAAAGCTAATACCTTTCATTTCATATGAGCAAGCATATAGAATAACAACCTAGTAAAAGCATATAATTGCTAGGCATTGATAAAATATTAACTGTTTTCTTTGCTTGTATTAAAAGTGGATTGCCCACTGAAATTGAAGGCAAATCAATTCAACCAATGTTCAGTCAACAAGTGCAATGAGCACTTTAAAGTGTTTAATTGATTGGGATCATAAGATCACTGACACACTACATTTCGACAAATGAGATAAATTTATAACAAAACTAGTTGGAACACTAGGAAAAATTCATAATTCCACAATGACTCAATCAAATCAAGACTAAATCAAAACATTCTTATCTTTATATAAGTGATATTGTTTGCACAATTTCTCAAGGTTCACAACTGAATGCTTCATCGCATTTAATTTTGTATCCATGAATATAGCCTGTGAAAACAAAAATAACCAAATCAAGTTGAGTTCAAAGACCAATATCACACACACCCGTACACTGTAAAGGTAAGAAAAAGAAAAGAACTTGACCCGATAGTTAGCTTTATATTTTTCAATCAGTTGGCCAATATGAACACGCTGCATAAAGGTCCATGGTTACAAGGCTGCATGTTTCCCATCTCTCTATTTCTTAACAAGGGCTTATTTAATTCACTAAAACAAAAGAAATTAAAAAAAAAAAAAAACTTCATCTCTCTCGGCAATACCTAACCCAATAAACGCATGTTTCCCTCTTTCATCTTCAATCAAAAAAAGAAAAAATAAGCAAATTTTAAAATTTAATTCACTAATACAGAAGAAATTAAAGCATACCCAAAAGTTTTCAAGTCCCTGATCCATTATCTTTCTTAGCTCCTAAAGATTTTATCTTGATTCCTCAAATCTCACGTGAAAAACAGAACCAAAACTCAATTCAGCCTCTAAAAAAAAAGCCAAAGAAACAATAAAACCAAAAACTAAAATGAACCCAGATAACCAATCAAACAAATAGAAATATTAGGGTCGTGAAAAGAGTCAAAGAATTTTTAAAAAAAAAAAACAAAGAGGAAGAAAACTAGATTAGGCGAAAGTTGAGTTAATCAAAACAAGTAAATAAAGCTGAAAATTGATGCGCAGGAGGAAGAAGAAGAAGATGATGATGATGATGTTGGTGAATGAAGAAGAAGAAGGTGGTGAAGCGGAAGTGACAGAAAATAAAAAACAGGACACGCTTGTAATATATTTTGAAAACATAGGACACGCATGTAATTTATAGAAAATTTGGGGTAATTGATGTTATTACCTCCTCTTTTTTGGGTATTTTTATAAACATCCCCAAATTTTACTTAATTAGCCCATACATTAGGATAAATTTTTGGACACGTGAGCAAGTATTTAAACACGTAGCATCCACATCAGCTAATATAAATAGTGTTAATGATTTTGACTCTTATTTACTAATGGCATAACTCCTAACAAAGTGTCATGAAAAACACAAATGCTCTAAATCACATGGTAATTTTTTGTACTTATCTCTTTTTAAAATGAGTTTATATTAAAAAAATTGAAATTAATTTATTTTTTTATTTGAACAACTAAACTTTAATTAACTCAGTTTGATTTTGGTATAACAATAAAAATAAATAAAAAAATTTAATATATAATTTAATGCAACTATGTGTATTACAATAATTCAACCCCTACCAATTCGAAATTAATTTAGTAATAATTAATTAGATTAGTTGCGTTAAATTCTTCTTGAACCTTTGCATTCATAAAAAGCACTGCATGAATTTCAACATACCAAAAATTATATAAATTTATTAAATATTAGATATTAAATATCATGAGAGAGCTCCAAATTTGTCCATGAAAAACTACAAGCCTTACATATCTAAGGCCAAACAAAGTAATTAAACCCAAATAATCATCAAAATCCCTTATTAAATTATAGAGTGCAAACAAGGAAAACTAATTAATTCACAACCCTGCAATTCTTCCTTATCTGTCCGTGTGACCCAGTAATGACCTCAATAGAACCCATGTGCACCATAGCAGAAGCAAACTTGGAAGCCCATTTATGTGGGTGCTTAATGTTCCTATTCACCATCTTCTTAGTTAAAGCACTATCCCAAAGCACTTGATCCGAGAACAATAACCCTTTTTTGCTCTTCAAGTTCTTGTAGTAGTTATTGTCATGACGAGTTGGTGTTAATGGATCAAAAGGCACAACTGTTGAGTCAGCTGGTACACCAGTTTTTACAGGCTTAGGACACTTAACTTTCAAGTGACTAGCATAGACAGGATCCAATGAAGGATCTTGTGAGTAAGTTGCATTAAAAGAATATAAACGTTCGGAAAATGAAGAGCAGTGCGAGTCACCAATAGAGTGAGCACCAGAAAGTGTCACCATTTCTTCTAGTGACAAGCCCTTTTTGGCAAAATTTTGTTTTAATTGGATTGCATTAAAGAATGAACCAGGAAGGTTTTTAGTAACCTCATTGATCAGAGAAATGGTTCCATCGCGGCGGCCGCTCGGAACATCGTAGTAAATGCCACTAGCGAGGAAGACACTGTCACGTGCTGCAAAAGCAAGAATATCTGCACATGAAACTGTATTAGGGCAGTGAGACTCTATCTTGGCCTTTGCTTTATCTATAACCTCAAATCCAGCAACACCTTTGTTTCCCATGCTTTCCTTTTCTGCTTTATTTCCCGGAGTTGAATCAAGAAGAATGGAAGCATCACAGCCCTATTCAAATATTTAAAAAAAAAATGTTCAAAAAATTGAGTTCATATATATACATATATTAATTTTTTTAATAGAAAAGTCATATAACATCAGCATTGATTGACTGCATAGCAGTGTGCAGTCTTTTCCTTTTAAATCGATGACAATAATAATTAAATTCTACAACTCAAAATGTTTCTGAAAAAAATTACTATTTGAATACTTTCTCACTAGCTACATATATTCAATTTTAGTGCACATATACTCTCTGCTTTGCATGTGCAAAGCTGGCTTTTTATTTATATATGCGTCAAGGAAAAAAAGATCGATTAAAGAGCGAAGAGCAAGACCATTACCTTTACAAAGCAATCATGGAAATGAAGCCTAATGAGAGCAGCAGGAATGCCAGTATCATTAGCAAGAGCATTTTTAATTGTGCTTCTAACTAGAGTCTCAGTTAGTGGGCATGTTTTTCTATAAAACCCTTTCTTCAAAGGAGCTGAGAGAGCTGGATAGATGAAGAAGATGAACAAAATGAATCCCAAAAGACTCGAATACTTCGCCATGTGATTAGAGAATGACAAAATTGTAGTAAAGATATATGTATGTGAAGTACACACAAGCCCTTCGTCCTATTTATAACTAGCTACTATGAGACTTGAGAAGTGATGTATTGCTTCGACACTTGAAATATTTTAAAAGGAAATAGCCCTCAGGATTGAACACGAAACAAAAAAGGGTCTAGAAATTAATAAAAGAACTAGAATACCATGGGAAGCAACTGTAGCGAAGGTGCATGGCCAAAGACCAACCATCGAGACGTGGAGTATGCAAATTACAAATTGAATTAGTTAAGTTCCCGAGCTGATGGTTTAGAAAAAAAATAATAATAATACTAATAATAATAGTAAGGCAAGTGCTACCCACAACCCCTTTGTATTAAACAATGCTTAGAAACAGGTTAAATTTTGACGACATGCACATAAACAAATCAAAGGCGTGTGCTACCCACAAGCCTTTTGTATTAAACAATTCTCCCAAATATGTTAATTTTTGGCAACATGTAAATAAACAAATCAAAGGCGTGTGTCCCCCACACGATTCCTTTCAAATAACAAATGGATTAAAAGCTTGCGAAGATGTGAAAGTGCATGAATCCATTAGCTCTTATTTCTTAGCCTACTACGTACCAAGTGGAACATTTATATTTTAATTTAAATATGAGGTTTTTTAAGGAACAGTCGATGAACTTAAAGCTGATATTCGTTCAACTTTTGTAAGATCAAGTAAATGTGAAAGCTCTACATTCAATATTATGACGAATTGTGCTTCTGTCCATCTCTCTCTCCCTCTATATATATATACAACTTTTTTTTAATAAATAGAAAAATTATACCCCCGAAACATCCATGAACGGTATAATAAAAGAATCGTTTTAACCTTTAAATTGATAATGAAAATATTTAAATTTTACATCTCAAAATATTCTTTTAAAAGAGTTATTAGTCACATATATATATATATATATATATATATATATACTAGTAAACAATCACGTGTTTTGCACATGAATAAAAATTTTTAAACTCGTGATAGTAAATAAATTATTAATTAAATATGACATTATTATTATTACTATTACTACTACTATTATTATTAAATAAAAGTGTTATTTATTTATATGATTATTTGATGTTAACTTAATATAGTTATAATTGATTGAATTTTTTTATAAATCTTTTATTTAAATAATTATATGATATTTCTTAAATATTTTTTATAATTAATATTTTTTTCAACTCTATAACTAATTTATATAAAAAATGTTATGGTTATAACTAATCATAAGATAATAAAGTATTTTTAATTATTTTCTTAATAAAAAATTATTTTTATATAAAAATTTAAATATTACAACTACATTAAACTTATAATTTATAACAATTTTGCTAAATTTTTTTGAATTTCTGCAATATTTTTAATATTAATACTTTTATTTACTCAAAAAGTAATTTAATGATTTTTTTATTTCAGCTAATAAGTAAATGATAAGATTAATTAATTAAATTGTAACTCTAATTTGATTTATATTAGATACAATATAAGTAGATCTAAATAAAATAGAAAAAATATATATTATTAACAAAATTACTACTAAAAATTTAATTAATTTAATTTTTTTAGAGACAAAATAAAAGTTAACCTAATTAGAATAGCAAACATATTTTCAATTAAATTAGAATTATATTTTAATTAATTTAATTTTTTATTAGAGATAAAATAGAAGTTAACCTAATTAGAGTAGGAAATTTACTTTCAATTAAATTAGAATTACATTTCAATTAATTTAATTTAATTTTTATTAGTAAATAACTAAATTATTCAATTTTTATATAATAATGAGTCAATACTTTTTTATAATTTTGCTTGTCCTCCCCCTCTTCGTACATTTATATAGATTATAGATTATAGATATATATATATATATAATTACACTACTCTTTAAGTGATTTGGAAATTTTATTTTTTATATTGATTTTTATATATTTTTTATTTCAAAAAAAATAAAATTTCAAGATATGTATTTTCTAGTAATTATTCACGTTTTAGTTTAATTATAAAAGCAGAATCTTGGTGCAAATGTTCCACTTTCCATGTATAATGCTAGGAAGAAGAAAAAAAATATCAATTAAAAATTCAGAAAAAATTATAGAATACAGTTGAAGATAATATACAATTTCATATTTTTATATATAGTTGCATAAAGGAAATAAAAATATAACCATCAGTTATTGGACTAGATATTACATATATATATATAAAATCAAATGCACAGAAAAAGTATTAATTGATTGAAGGATTAGTTGATTTTCCTGATGACATTTAAAAGATGATGTTGGAGAAAATGTCTTCATGTAATAATTACTAAGTATTAGATACACATACATGAACATTAATATCTTTGATTCATGTTATTCGAAAAATAAAATTAATTTGTTTATCTTTGAGCAGCCTCATCAAAGAAAGTAGATATTGTCTAGATGAATTAGTAATAAATCATTAATACAAAAGTGTAATTAACTACATTTTTTCTTAATAAGGATGCAATTAAATAAAGGTTTTTTCAATAAGTGTATGCACATGCAATTTAATTCATTGAAGAAATGAATTATTCAACGAAAAGAAAGGTTAACCACCACCCACAATTTAATTTTTGTTTGAAAATTAAAAACAAGACCTAACATAATTGATAACGAATTGACTAGAATATGGCACCTAGTCAACAATGATTAACCAGCCAAGTCAATGGACGATTCAGCATTAGTCAATAAACTATGCTTTAGTGGGCACATATTGAAGAAAATCTCAATTAAAAAAATTTCTTTCATCTATGGTTATTTTCAAGTTGTATATAAAGGATGCTTCGTTGTTGTTTCCATATATATGTAGATGGATAGATGTCTACTTCGCAAATCATGATCCGGAAATTTCTGTACAAAATTTGAAACATTTCTTTACATTTTGTTGAATATATATACCAAACCTATATGTATAAAATTTGAAACATTTCCTTACATTTTGTTGAATATACCATTCATATTCCCCTTACAAGGACAGAAGGATGAACCCAAATGAAAGCTAAATGGATTAGGGTTAAATGAGAAATGCCGGTGCGACATAAGTCCAAAATGTTGAAGTTTTAATGTCTTAATTTCTTTATGTTCCTTTATTCAATTTTGAAGAGATGAACATGTTCATGCATATATATCTAACTTTTAAAAAGTAGCCTTTGGAGTTTAGTGTCTTGGTGTAATGGTACTGCATTTGACAGAAAATCTGAATAATTAAGGTTATACTTTGAGTTATATATCCTCTCTTGAATAGTATTGTATAGGTATAGTTTTAGTAATTTTTTTAATTAATTGACTTTAAGTTTAAGTTATAAAATTATGAAAATGACTCTGATATCAATATGGTACAACACATTCTTGTGTTAAAGATTTTGCTAATTTTTCTCAATTTATGTCTTTTAGTCCAGGACTTGGTGGATGATGGGGGCTTTGTAGTGTTCCAAAAAGGCTTCTAGTCAATTCAACAACGAAGAAAAGGGTTTTAAAAACAGGGACAAGAAAAAGAAAAGAGGCAAAGGCAAAGTCAAAGTCCCTGGTCAATAAAGCCTTGGCTAAAGGAGGAACTTTATTTTTTCCCCTAATTTTATGGACATTTTCATTTTTTAGCCAAATTATAACTTTTTTTTGTCATATTTAACCATATTGGACCGAATCCTATAATTTTTTTAGTACAAGTAGACCCTATAAATTAATAAAAAATAATTTTAAAAGTTAACCAATAAATAAACTTATATATATATATATATATTGAAAAAAAATCAATTTTATTTATTAGTTAATCATTAAAATTAGTTTTTTATTAATTTATAAGACTTAATTTTACTTTAAAAATTATAAAAATTAATTGTACTCAATAAAAATTCAATATGATTTAAATTTACAAATAAATAATTTCAATTAAATTAAAACCGAAAAAGTCAAATATAAAATTTGAATAAAATATGGGGTTCAAACTTGCATCTTTAGCCTAAAAGCCTTAATTAGAATTTCCTTCTCTTATACAAAAACAACGACTTAAATGAATTAACACTTAATTATACACTAACTTCTTTTGTACCCCTATCGTACTGACGACTGATCAGCTATTTCTAGGCCCCTTTAATTTTCACCCAATTTTTTTGGCCACTTTTAATTTGCACCTAAGTAATGCATATCCTTTGTAGTAATTTTATTAAGATTGTACATGATATCAATAATCTAGTATTTTAATAGTGTTTTAAATTTGAGTCATAGTCATACCATATAGTCACATTAAATTAATTATTAAATTTTTTTTACTATTTTATTGTCATATTAATTAGAATATAATAAATTTTAAATATCATCATTTATACTAAAATAAAAGAAATTATAAATTGATCCCCTTTTCATGGATGTGGGCTCCTAGAAAACCTTTTATTGCTCATCATCTAATGTAAAATCATTTATTATCAATGTAATTTAAAGGATATGTATATATGCACTACAACTCTGCAAAAACTCTTATAGGGTGGAAAATTGCATGCAGGTAATACAGTGCATGAAGAATTCAAATCCACGTTTTCTTATGAAAGAGACGTGTGGGAAACTTGGACACAAAGCGTTTCTCATGCATTAATCATTAGGGCAGGCTTTTATATTTTTCTCTGTGAGGAAGTTAATTTTTAGGACTTCTTCCAAGCAATTTGGTTTATATGCGTGTCTATTGTAGAAAGTTTCAATATATATTGCCCATGAGTGACATCTTAAATGATATTTTTTGATTATTGACTTTTCCTATAACACACCAATCAAACACCACAAAAAAAAAAAAAAAAGAAATTATTTTATTACATCAAATGCCAACAAAAGGGATTCCAGATTTTTTAGAAATGCTGAAATATATGTGCACGACATAATTGGCAGCGGATTGAGTGCATCTAATTTTCGTCGCTAAATAGAAAGTGTCAGTTTAAATTTCTATCGTAATTTTAGAGTTAAAAAAAAAAAGGGCCAATTTCTTGTATGGTGTTAGATATGAAGTACTGTAAAAAAAAAAAAAAAAAAAAAAAAGAAAAGCGGATAGAAGAGTTTCATGTTTTGGTCCAAATTAGATCAAGTCTTTGTTTAATTTAATTCTACTAAGAAATTTATTTTATTTGGAAATGAATTTCATATGAAATTCATTTGGAAATGAATCTTTATTAATGAAGTATATTTGGCTTAAATAAATAGTTTATGAAATTCATTTTAAAAGAATTCTATATTTTGTTATACATTGTGTTTTTGGTATAAATCTTGAATTTAAATTTTTGTCAAAAGTATTCTTTTAAATATAAAGATGTTTGAGCAAATTACATTTACCTCCATGAGATTTGACATAATTTACACTCGCCTTCTTCTTATTTGAAAATCGAACATTTACATCTCTCAGTTTTAATTTCATCAACACTTTAGTAGTTTTTCTGTTAACTTTTTTGTTAGTATCTTAATAAATAAAACATTTTACTCTCTCTATTTTATAAAAACTAAACATTTTATTCCCTATGTTTTATAAAATCTAACACTTTAATTCTTTTTATTTTAATAAAATAAAAAATGGTTGTTTTTTTTAATTTCTTAATTATTTCAAATTTAAATGACAATTTTTACTAAATTTTTAACAGTTACACATGTCCTTATCAACATTTCAAAATTAAAAAAATCAAATTATAATTTTAATAAATTAATTAATTTTTATCAATTTTATTTTATATTTATTTTTATATTTGATTTCATTAATTTTACCTTCTTTTAAAGTAATTTATTTTACATATTACTTTAGTTTTAGATAATACTAATTTTAAATGGAACAAAAATTAATAAAATTAAGTAAAAGAATTGATATAAAATAAATTTATGAATATTTATAGATTTATTAAAATTACACTTGACTTTTGTGTTCGTGTGTGTTTTGTATAATTAAAATAATATATATTGATAGAGATAAGTGTATATGTCTAAAACTTAGTTACCATTGAAATTTTAAATTTTAAATAACTTAAAAAATTGAAGAACTAAATTATTTATTTTATTAGAACTTAGGGATTAAATTGTTTTATTTTTATAAACAGAGGGAGCTAAACATATTTTGATATAAAAAAACTTAAATGTTAACGGAATTAAAATTGAGGGATGTAAATGTTTGATTTTCAAACAAGATGGAGACGAGAGTTAATTAGGTAAAATCTCAGGGAGGTAAATGTAATTTGTTCAAGATGCTTTTGGAAATAAAAAATAATGAGGGATATTTTAGTCATTTAAAAGTATAGACTTAAAATATGTGGAATTAATTTGAAAATTTCAATTATTTTGATAGAATTTAGTTTTGTTAGAAATTTTAATTTCTAATGTTGATTCATATATTTTAAGTAATTGATAATTGCTATTATTGTACACACGGTGATGATTAGTGTAGTATTGAAGAGGCAATTATCGGGTGTAAATCCCTCCGTCCCATATCGTGA
>CATIWM010599972.1:0-20063 GCA_949671775.1 Mallotus repandus | reverse complement strand
AGAAAGATGTGAATTGCTTGAAGCTGTGTGGTTTGTGTTACATATGTAAAATTTTGAGTTAAAAATTTGACATAAATAATTATGTTATGTGTTAGTCACATGCATACAATGTATGCTTGGCATCCTTAACAGGTGTCACAGAATTAATCGGCCAGCGATTGCCTTTTTAGCACTAGACTTTAAGCAACCATTTGTATTGTGTTTAACCCATGGGTGCGATGGAAGCCTCTAGCTGATAAGCTTTTCAATGCATTGACGAAGAGCAATTTGGAAACTGTATCTTGCCTTAGTGAAGCCATTAACGGTTGACAGAATTTGCTGAACCTGATTAGGAGGGGTCACATAGATGTCATCAAATAACATTTTACTCCTCTGTTGCCAGAAGAACCAAAAAGTAGTCCCAAAAATCATAGGCCGCTCATTCCCAAACCGAGTTTCAATCTTGTTCAACAGATTGCTCAACAGCCAATCCTCTTAGTCTAAAGAGAAGAACAAAATCAACTGCCTAGATGGGATAAGCTTGAGCCAAATGCTTTCAGCAGTTTGACAATCTCTCATAATGTGAATTAGAGATTCATCGCCTGCAAAGCATCTTTCGCAACCTTTAACAGTGGTCAAATGACACCTTGTTCTTTCAATGTTAGTGAGGAGTCGATTGTGCAAGCAGAGCCAAAGGAAGAAGTGGACACATTCAGGACCCTCCCAACTCCATGCTACCTTCCACTTAGCATTTCGTTGAAAGTCTGAATTGTCTAAAAGACAGTCCATAACTGTTTTAACTGAAAAATTACCACTGGGGGAGAACATCCAGTAAGGAAAATCTTATCCATCCGAATATTTGGCGGTTTAATAGCAGCAATATGATAGAGGACTTCTGCAGGTAACAATATACTGAATTTACCCCAATCCCATTGCCCATCCTGATTCACAAAATGACAAACCTCCAGATTGATTAATTCCTCTGGAATATACTCAATGGCCAAGTCACTGAGGCACCCATGAAGATTTAGCCAATTGTCGCTCCAGAACTTAACCAAAGTTCTATTTCCCAAGCTCTACTCAGCACCCTTCTGCATAATCTTCCAACAGTAGGCAATACCACGCCAAAGAGTTGAGCCAATCTTTTGCGTCAGATTATTATTCGATAGAAGCTTCCTACATTTATTTCGGATCACCTTGGCCCAAATGTCGTTGGGGTTACTAAAAACACACCAAGCTAGCTTCATTAATAAGGCCATGTTGTAGAGGTGGGTAAGTTTAATCCCCAAACCACCTTTATCCCGATTTTGATGGACTTGTTTCCACGGTACCAGATTAATTTTCCTCGCTTCAGGAGAACAACACTAAATGAAGTTACGAGCTGCTCTATCAAGCTGGTTACAAGTATCCCGAGGGAGCAGATTGGTGCGTATAACAAAACCGGGCATAACTGCAACTATCGACTTAACAAGAACAGTTCGGCCAGCTAAGGATAATTTGGAAGAATCCAGCGGTTGATTCTGTCCTTAACCTTCTCAAGCACATCACCATACAACTTAATGCTCGCCCTTCCATGAATCACTTACACTCCAAGATATCTACCAAGATTACTAGAGATTGTGAAGTTCAAAATTCCATTAGCCGATTGAATGTTTTCAGTAGAAGTATTTCTAGAGAAGAAGATATAAGATTTGTCAGCGCTAATCATTTGTCCCGAAGTACTACAAAAATGCTCCAGTGTATGCTTAATACATAAAGCATTCTTAATGTCTGCCTTAGCGAATAACATGAGATCATCGGCGAAAAACAGATGGCTTATAGAAGGGCCAGCTTTAGAAATTCGAAATGGATTCCACCTCTGATTAACAACTTCGGCATCAATGGCATTAGCCAACCTCTCCATACAAAGAACAAAAATATACGGAGACATTGGGTCACCTTGACGGATACCTCTGTTGGGATTGAAGCTTTCCAACAAGCCCCCATTCCAAGAAATCTGCATAGAGACAGTGGTGAGACATTTTATAATAACATTGATTAAAATATGAGGAATTCCTAGGTCAAGTAACGTCTCCAACACAAAATCCCAGCTAAGCCAATCATATGCTTTTGCTAAATCCACTTTGATGGCCATGAACCCCTGCTTCCCTTGTTTGCGCTTCATAGAATGGATTATTTCTTAGACTATCACAATATTATCTATGATTTATCTTCTTTTGACAAAGCTTTATTGTATAGGACCCACAACTTTCGGCATGATACATTTCAAACGATTGACAATAATTTTCGTAATAAGCTTGTATGATACATTACACAAACTTATTGGATGAAAATTCCCCAAATTTCAAGCTTATCTGTTTTAGGAATCAACATAATATTCGTGCGGTTAAGAGACGTATCCATTGGCCCTCTTTCAAAGACGTTTTTTACTATAGCAAAAAGATCATCACCCACTAACCCCAATGCTTTTAAAAGAAGAAAGCATGAAAACCATAAACTCCAGGCGCCTTAGAAGGGTGTAAGTCGAAGAGGGCCGATCGCACTTCTTCTTTAACCACAGGTCTCGTAAGCATGATGCAGTCAGTATGATTGAGTTTTGGGACTCTATAACAAAAACTTGGCTTGTGATTTGCAGTGTAGAGATTCTTGAAAAAATTGATTGCATCTTCCCTCAACAGATTATCATCACTACACCAATCACCATTAGTAAGTTTGAGCAGTTTAATATTACGGCGTTTTAAGTTTGAAGTAGCTTTAGTATGAAAAAAGGCCGTATTCCGATCTCCAAGGTTATTCCAATCACTCGAGGACTTTTGCTTCGAATACAACTCCTCTTGGTTAAGGATGTCATTATAGTCATCTAGCAGCTTGCCTTCCAATTTACGCAGATAAGAAGAGTCCCTCTTCTTTCTAGCTGCTTGGATTCCATTAATGCGAGACAAGAGTTTCCTTTTGTTGCGGAAAACATTCTCAAAACTTTCATTGTTCCACTTTACCAGGTGCTCCTGCATACTAGCCAAATTGGTTTGAATTAGAATGCCCCTCTTCCAAGTATTCCGAACCATCTCTTGCCATTATGGATGTAGGATCCAAGGAGCAAAAAATCGAAAATTCTTGGACCCACTAGGCAATATGTTATTATCTAGATGCAAAAGAATAGGCCTGTGGTCAAAATTAATTCACGGCAAGTGGCGAATGTAAGAAGAGGGGTGACTATCATACCAGATATCATTGCATACAAAATGGTCGAGCCGCTCCTGGATCAAGCCCCAAACCCATGTGAATTTAGGTCCGATAAATCCCATATCTCCCATGTTATAATTCTCCATCCACAATTTAAATTTGCTGCACTTTCCTATCATGCGAGGTAAACCTCCACTCTTCTCCTCTTCCGCCAAAATGGAATTAAAGTCGCCGCCTACTACCCAAGGGGACCGCATCGAACCTGCAATCTGCTCAAGATGATGCCATAATTTTTCTCTAATTGAGGGATTTGGGCTTGCATAGACTGTTGTAAAGTAAATGTGGTGAGCACCATAACCGTCCACCTCCAAATGGACATCTTGCTTATTGCTAACAAGCACACGCACTCTAATTTTATTTCCCCACAAAACCCAAATACCGCCAGAAAAACCATCTGCTTCAACTCTGAATGAGTGTGAGTATTTTGTGGCTTTAATAACTTGGTCTGCTTTCAAGCCAGAGATTCTTGGCTCCACAAGGACCAGGATACTCAGATCATACAATTGAATAAGAGAAAGCAAGGAATGATGGAAATTCGAGCTCGCCGCACCTTGGCAATTCAATACAAAGATTTTAAACGTCATAAAAATGATAAAAAGAAGGTTGCAAATACCTGAAGTACACATTAGCCAAGGGACTGCACTGCTTGAATTAAGCTTGCAACTCCTCCTCCCCATCATCCTCTTCTTCATCATCTGAGATCTCTAGTCCCAAATCGTCCAGTGATACACTTTTTACAGACCCTCATGGCTCCTTCCCATTAGGCTTTTTAATTTTCACTCTCCTCTTGAGAATAGCTAAATGCTTCGGAGCACCTATTTTATTAGGCTTGTTAGCTTTGAGGCGCGAAGAACTTTTTTGTGGACTGCCTGTTATATGTGTTAATTCATTCAGAATCACATTTGAGGCACTTTTGACAACCATATAACTGGAAGAATCCAATGATGTTTCACCACGAACAGTTTCTGAAATTGGCAGATTGGTTATATCACTGAGGGGTTTCAAACTGGACCTTACCTTACTGCTTTGAGTTTTTTTTTTCCTCTTGTGGTACAGTTGTACGGTTACGGTCCATTAAAACTGGCCCACATGGCTTATTCTGCTTCCTTTCACTCCTTTTGTAGTAGATATTTCTGGTGGGTTCAGCATCTTTGACTTCTATCTTCTTGTTGGAGCCTTCCACCAATTGCTCTCTATCAATATCATCTTTCGGCATGTCAGAGAGGACCCCAAACCCCACTCTGGCAGGTTTGACATTTTTCTAAAGTTTGGCTTTTTTGGCACAGTAGATTTGTTTACTATTCGGCGCCTCTTGCAGGGGCGTGCATCAAGGGGCCAAGGCACTGTTCATCTAACTGCATATTCTGGTGAGTTTCCTGCATCTCTGAGCACACCTCCATGGATTGATCCTTACAGCCTTCAGATTCCGTTGACTGAGGTTCCTTCGTATTGAAGCTGCAGTTCTCACTGCTATAGCCATAACGCCCACAGTTGTAGCAAATAACCGACAAGCATTCGTATTCTACTGTCTGCATTCTACCATCTACCTTGATGCGAGAGACTAGAGGTTGTCTCAAATCAAGTTCAACATCAATGCGGGCAAACTTCCCCCTAGTACCATTCTTGGTGTTGTAATCGATCCTCCGAGGTCGACCGATCAGGTTTGCTATTGCTCTCAGAATGTTCTTGTGGTAGTACTGGATGGGTAGTCCAGGGAAACGAATCCAGGTAGCAACAGCAGAAAGTTCATTGTTACCAGTGTTAAAATCTGAATTCCAAGGTTGAACCATGAGATAATTACCGAGAACGATCCATGGGCCTTTAATTATGGCATTAGTGTAATCCTCTCCGTCGTCAAATATGGCCAGATAAAAATCACTATCCAAATCGATAATTTTGTATCCATGTTTTGGATGCCATAACTCCTTCAGTTTAGTGCACAGAGTTTTGTATCCAATTCTCCTTCCCAGCAATTTAACAATAGCTGTCTTGTTAAGAGACTGCGCCATCAAGGATTGTACGCGCTCGAAAAAATCGATCACCGACACTCCATTTTCCTTACCTGACAGTGAATCGTCCGCTTCTACTTCAATCACTGCTTCACACTTATTGTTGAGTAGCATGCTTGGCCTGTTCCCTTCATTGCTCACAAGCTTGTCTTTGAAGGAGATCCCCTCACGACGTATGCTATTATCATTGCTATCTTCCTCATCCTTATTTCTTACTTTTTTTGTTGGTCGATCCTCATCCAGCAGCGAAGGAGGAGGTTCCTTAAGAGCAATGGAGACAATCAGAGTGTCCGCATCCACCAGTTGCAGATCGTCTTCCTCAGCGTTTAAATGAAGAATCGTACCTTTGAACGAGGTATCATGTTCTTGCGGTAGCTGAGAAGTTTGGTTAGTAGCAGCTTGTGTTCCTGGTTTTTGTTCAGCCTGAAAGGATTCGTTGCATTCCATTCTCACCTCCAGCGGAGGTGAAAATTCCGACATCTGTTACTGTTCACTTAAAAAGACGTTACTGTTCACTCAGAGAATAGATAATTTGGTTTTCTTAATGCAATGATCAGTTGTTTAAAAAAAATGGAACGAAGGTTGAGGACATTAGAATGGATACTTTTTGTCAAAAAATACAATGGCAATACACTAAATAAAAGGCAACATGATAAACTGATATGTCATTAGTTCTACAGGTAATTAATTTTTGACAATATATATATATATATATTAAATATTAAAGTCATTAATCCCAAAATTTAATAAATTTCTTACTTTGTAATTCAATATTTATTATTGTCTCGTATGAGCAATTTAAGTGCCCAAATATATAAACATTTTACCAGGGACAGCAAGGTTGAAATTCCCATCCCCTTTTCTCCATATATGGTATTTGAAATTAACCATTTGTACAAGTTGAAAAAAAAAATTGAATATTCAATCATAAAATTTTATATGTTGAATTATCAAAATTTATAATATTTTTTTATAAAAAATATTTTTTAAAAAAAAAATTATAAAATTTATTATTTAAAAAATATATATTATTACATGTAAAATATTACTCTTATTTTTCATTAAAAATTATATTTTTTATTATCACTAAAACATCCCTCTTTTATTCAACTAAAAATACCTTTATGTTTTCTATTTAATGTAAAAAGTAAGAATATGCAACTTTTCTCACTCAAAAATTGTAATTTCTCAAATTTTTTATATTTTTTATTCAATTATTATTATTAATATGTATATTAAAATATATGTACAATTAATAAAAATAATCAAATAAAATTATTATAATAATATTTTAAGTTTTCATTTTTTATTAAATATTTAATTTATTAAAATTATTTAAAAATATATTTGTTATTTACATTCGGTGTAAAGTACCGATTAACAACTAATAATATATAAATATAAGTGTATTTTTCATAAAAAATAGTTGATTTATTCAATTTAATTAAAAAATTTAAAATTAATAAATATAAAAATATTTATAAAAAATTATAATTAACTTTTATAATTATTAGAAAGATTAGACTTCAAAAACAAATGAATGATTATTTTTTACATTTAAATGCAAGATTTCATGGTCGGAATTTGACCCTCTTTGCTAGCTGGCGATGTGTGAATAAATATCAATAAGATATTTTAAAAAATTGATTTATTTTATCAAAATAAAAGTGATGGACTGATTAATTAGAGGATAGATTGATGTGTATAATAAAAATTCTACCATTAAAATATTCAACCTACTGCATAAAAACATTTTTAGATACATAAAATAAGTTGATTTATCCTGCTTAATCCTCCAAAATGGACGATTTATCATTCTATCCCGAACGAATGTAAGTAAAAAAAATATTTTGAAAAAAATAATAAAGAGGAATTTTTAGGGACAACGAATCTGCTAAAAGCATAGGACGCAAAATACTTTGTATTTATTTTATATTTTCTTTTGTTGCAATTGACATGTATATAATAACATAAAGACAGCAATTTTATTTAAGGATTTGGCTTTCGCTTTCCCACAAAAACAGAATACCCCCAATCTTTTTTTTTTAAAAAAAATTATTGTTATTATTTTTTTCTCTTTCTACCAAAATAAATTAATTCAAATTAAATAAATTGATTTTCGTCATTGCAGAATATGACTGCCACCGACGCCATTTTTTAGTTGGTTCTTGACCTGCCTTCCTTCCCTCTCAAGATCGCATCTCAGGTTTTGTTTTGTTTTTTTTTTGTCTTCGATTAACCGATCAAATTATCATTTGTTGATTTTGGTTTTTTTTTCTGTTCATTTCAACACCAGATTATATATCTTTGATTGAGAAATGCAATAAATGCTGAACAATCGTTTTCTCTTGATTGTCTATCGTCTGTCACTGTGTTTTCTGTTTGAATTAAGAATCTAGGGTTTATTTTATGATGATTGGGACTTTTTTTTTTTGTGTTTATCCTATTGATTGAGCTATCAAATTGATTCGATGCTCCGGAATTGCCCTTTTGATTAATTTTTTTTCAAAAATTTCTCTAATTTTTTTATGTGTTCTGGCATTTCGTTGTGTATATTTAGATTAATTTGGTTAATGGAAACCGAGAATTTGCCCTCAATTGAGTTTATGCGTTTAAATTGCAACTGGTTTGTTCTTTTTTTTTTTTTGCACAATATATAAAATTATGTTTTTTTTTTCTTTTAAGTTTTCTCTATATCCTCAAATTTACTGTATTTGATGGCTCGTTGCGTTTCTACAGTGAGGCTAGCATTTATGCTCTTCTGCACTTAGATGTGAATTGAGTGATCGATGCTGGAAGGAGCCATGCTAATGTAGTTCTTTTTTTGAGGATACTGGGATTTCGGCATTGAAGAAGGTTCTTTGAATTTCACTAATGGGTGCGGGCTATTTAGCAATATCAGCAGCATGTACAACTTTGAGTTTTGTGGGTTTAAAATGCTGGACAGAGTTGTCTCTTGACAAACTAAAATCAGAAGGCTTAATTACTGAGAATTTTATCAACCCTGAAAATGCTAATCGCACCCTTGATTTGCTGCTGGGCTCATATGCCACCATTGCATTGTTGGCAAGTTTTGTGTTCAATGCATTCATTCTACTCAATCTTTGTCTTAAGGTATGTTTTAACATGTAAATTATTGGAAACTCACAAGGTTGTTATATTGATAATAAATATATTGAGTTGATTTACACTTGTTAGTCTCTTTGCTCAAGGCACAAGAAATTTTGAATCAACACCAGATGTTGTTATTAGATATTCAAACATAAGTCTTCTCCATAAATCCTAATCTGTATGCTGTTCAATTCTATCAAAGACACTCTTACTTTGTCGCTGGTTCTGGATGGTCCTAATATTCTGACCTTTTAAACTGATTTTTGAAATTTGATACTTACAAGAACTAAAATTAAATTTATAACCTTTTATAATGCTGCAACGATTGATAAAAGATGAGGATGCCTATTCAATTCCTTTGAGATTTGCTATTAAATGAACTGGAGATGATTGAGGTGTTGTACGAGCCACTAGGAGGCTGCCAGTAGTAACAAAAGTATATTTTCAATCTGTAGAGTGTAAACTTAAGAATTTTGCATCACAGTCTTAGCTATTTTGGAAAATGCCTCAGTTTCCATACTTATTTCACTTGATGGAGAAACTTCTATGAATTTTTTATGCGTGTTTAGAAAGTGGATTCTCTTTTTTCTATAATTTTAATGGCTATGGTTATGATATGGTAGATTTTCTTTTTGTTTATTCTCATTTTGTGCCTTACTTGCAGACTATTTTCTTTGTGGAATTATACCCTTCTGAAACTCAGAAACTAATGGAACGTCTGATAAATTATGTTATATACAAGGTAAATTTTCTTACTGAGCAACAGATGGGACCTATTTGACACCTTGCTACTTTATTTTAGTCCATTGCATTGAGCTCACAAAATTCCTTTTTCTGGGTCAAAAATCAGGATTTGTTGAATTAGCAAAATAATTATGATAAACAAGTTCAGTTAAGGGGATTGTTTTTCTCTTAATTTAATATTTTTTTGATAAATGTTGAGCAGGGAACATTTCTGCCATTGGTTATTCCAGCAACAATATTTCATGCAGGCTTGTGGTCTAGCTGGTTGACTGTTCTATGTTCTTTAAAGGCACGTGACATGATACTTATACTGGTCATTCTGTTTTAAATTGATAGGTATATCCTTAAGGTGCTTTTCCTGTGCAGATGTTTCAAGCTTTGGCAAGGGATCGACTTGAGCGTTTGAATGCTTCTCCTTCTGCAATGCCATGGACTTATTTTCGTGTGTATTCGGTGCTGTTGTTGGTACTCTCTGTCGACTTCCTCTGGTAGTCTCTGCTATCCTAATCTTCAATTGATAAATGTGACCTTGGAATGCATCCATTTTAGTATTCCTTCTCAGAAATGATTCTCTATGCATTTATCTTTTTGTACTTGCAGGATAAGGCTGTGTTTACTGATATACAGAACAGTGGGTTCATCTATGTTTCTGCTATTGTTCTTTGAGCCTCTCAGTATTGCTTTTGAGACTATGCAGGTAATGTACCAGCAGCACATCTTTGTTCCCTTTGTGATGGATGAATCTGTTTTTTGATTTTTTAAGCTATGAATCAGTTCAAGCAATAACTAGTCAATTTTACTGTAGGCAATGTTGGTACATGGATTTCAGTTGCTTGATATTTGGTTCCATCATTCTGCTGGGAATAGCTCAAATTGCCAAAGTTTCAAATTTTTTGATTCAATAGCAGCAGGTATCCCTAAAATTTTTGAAATCATATATATCAATTCATGTAGCTCACGTAAGTGGTCAACAATCAATTTTTGTCAAATTTTGATAAACTGTTGCTCTTGGATGAAATACATTTTGCTCTGAGGATTTTAAAGCACACACTTCATGCTCTGCACTTCAGTCATTTAGTACCACAGTTGTGTTGGCCAAGACTACTTTAGTCCCTGAGCTCATCGTCAGTTGCCAAAACAACCTGTTTGGTGATGTGAGGGACTGGATTTGGTCTGGTCTAAACTTGGCTTTACTGGCGAAATTCTACCCTTAGTGAAGCTACTGATAGACATTTTGTGGAAGCACTGTGCTATGTCAAGAATGCCCTTGCTGCAGATGGTGTCTAGGCTCCGGGATTGATTGGTGGTCTTATTTTATTAGCTGCTAGTTCATTCAATTCTTGTAATGAAATTGGTATATATTCTGATTAAGGACTTCAAACAGGTTCATTGTCTGAGTGGAAAGGCATTCTTATCCGGAATTTGGGGTTTGCCCTTGACATGGCAACTTTGTTAATGGCACTTGGTCATTACATGTATATTTGGTGGCTTCATGGTGTGGCCTTTCATCTAGTGGATGCAGTCCTTTTCTTGAATATTCGTGTAATTATCTTATACTGCTGCCTAAAATGATCCTTTAACATCATTCTATACATTGCTTTCTGTTCATTGATTCTGGTCTTCTGGAGCAGGCCTTGCTTAGCGCCATCATAAAGCGTGTAAGAGGATTTATTAAATTAAGAATAGCTTTAGGTGCCCTTCATGCTGCACTTCCTGATGCAACATCTGAAGAGCTACGAGCATATGATGATGAATGTGCTATCTGTAGGGTATGCTTGACTTCCCTTCCTCTCACTTTTACTTCTCATCAGACCCTTAAAAGTTTAATGAATTCGGTGAATTACAGGAACCTATGGCTAAGGCTAAGAAGCTACATTGCAGTCACCTTTTTCATCTTGCATGCTTGAGATCTTGGTATGGGCATAGATTCTCTTACCCCCTCCAATTTTTGATTCTATGCTTGGTTGTTTACATTATTGAATACCTCTGAGACATGCCAGGTTGGATCAAGGTTTAAATGAGATGTATTCATGTCCTACTTGTCGAAAGCCTCTTTTTATGGGTAGACCTGACAATGAAACAAGCCATCACAGTGGAGATCTTTCAAGTGATGAGCAGCTTGCTCGTCAAATAAGTGAAGGACTTGATCAGCAAAATGCTCCTACTCTACCTGCTGGTGTATTCCCCAGTCAGACACGAAATTCTATAGAAGGCAGCCCTTGGAGGTTTAGATCTTTACTCCATGCCAGAGTAGTCTCTCGTGCTTGCGCTTAGAAGTAGCTACAGCTTGTCTCTTTTGCTTGCGTAAAAATAATTATAGCTTGCTGCTTCTGCCAAAATTTTTTTTTTTCCATTAAACAGAATTAGGATACATTAAAATCTAATATGAACTTTTCTGCTGCAGTTGCTCCGTGGGCATACATACTAGCATGTTTTCCAGAAATTAATCTTAGGCTGTTTTCTTTTTGTTTGTTTCCCTTTTTTTTTGAATTGTTTTGGAATTTTCATGATCAAAATATCTCATTTGTATCTTAGAGTTAATTTTTCAGTTGCTTTTAACAAATAAATTCAGCAGAGTTCTTTTTAAAATAATCTTTGGAGCAATTTATGTCAAATAATCTTGGTGAGGGTATTCTCCCTTCTTCGGAGACTTGAAATTTGGCATCTTTTAGGATAAATGTCGCATCATCTGTTTTGCTAACTAGCTTCAGTTATCCCTTTGGATTCTCTTTTGTCATGTCAAACTTGACTTTTGGTAAACCTTTGTGAATTCTTCTTTTTATAGTAAATTATATAACTTGTACAATGTTAAGCTTTGTAGATGTGTGTCATTATGATAATTGATGCCCTTATGATGACTGAAAAGCTGCCAACCGTCTAGAGCTAATTGCTTTGCTTTGTTTTTGTCACTTTTAGACGTCTCTATACATCGGCTATTTTTCTTATAATCATTTGATTTAAGTGGATAAGAAATTCTGTGGTTTGAAGAACATGTTCATAAGCTTGTAATTCTTGTAATTGATTATCCTCTTTTTATTGTTTCTGGTGTATGGGTCTATTAGGAGTACAGGGTTAGATTCAAGTTGGATGCATACTTGGCAAGGCCAGGGTGTTGATGGAGCAGGTCCTTCAACTGCTATGAGATCAGTTGGATTGGGGAGAGTTCAAATGATGATGAGACATCTTGCATCTGTAGGAGAAACCTATGCTCAGACTGCCCTTGAGGATACTGCTTGGAGCCTTTGGCCCGTGAATCCTCCTCAAGCTGTTGCATCTGGCTCTCTTGCTCCTCCCACTGCCGGAGGAAGATCAGCTGGAAGTACTGGTGGTTTACACATGAGGACTCCGTCACGCTCTGCAAATGACAACATAGCGAACCTACTTGCCATGGCTGAGACAGTACGGGAAGTCCTTCCTCACATTCCAGATGAGTTGATACTGCAGGTACAGTTCTAATTTTCTGAGATTCTTAAAGTGTTGCTTTAATTGGCCAGAGTCTGATTAGTTATCGCTTGTGGTTTCTGAATTTATGCATGCAAGTATGATGGGTATATGTCTAGTTGCCAGGTTGGAGTGTTTTTCCCTTTGAATTTAGTTTTGTTTGGCTAGTCCCCGGGTAGCTCCACATACATGCAGCATTAGTATCATTTCTGTTTATAACTTAAATGGAGTCCATTAGGTTACTAGCTGTTACTATGTAACCAGTGTTATCAAGATGCTAAATGTTGGTAATGTCTTTGCAACATTCTATCTGACTTCATGGATTATGTTTTAGGGCTTGCTTGTCTTTCAGTACTTGGACTCTACTAGTATGTGATTAAGAATCCAACGCATTAAACTTTGCAGGACCTGCAGCGAACAAATTCTGTCACTGTTACTGTGAACAACCTTCTCCAAATGTGAAATGAGTAACGTTGTCACATAGTTTGACGTTCTCCAGGTGGTCAACCTATCCTTTTGTATACAAGTATATGTAGGTTTGGGGCTGTACACTGGTGGGGGCTTGTTTGATTAACCTCCACACTTTTTCTCATTGCATTTTTGCCTTTTTTTTTCCTAATCAAATATATCTACAAGGTTCATGTATATACCAAGTCAGTTTTATTTTAGAGGAGGGAAAGGGCACATTATATACATTTTAGGTTTGGTCTTCCTGAAAAAAGAATAAAACATAAAGTTGCTACCCATGCATGGATGGAGAGGTCAGCCTTTGCATTCTGATTTTGATCTAAGCGTCAACTACAAATTTGCCACATCACCTCAGTTTGCTAACAGGGACCAAGCTTTTTCGGCCAATTTGGAATATATAGTGTACAATAATCAATCGTGTGTAATGCTATGGTGATGTAGTTACTGTTGATAGATTCTGAGGTACCTTCTGAACTTGTGGAGGACATGTGCAATGATTAATTTTGCTAAAAAATCCTCTTCGAGGATAACTTCTTGCTAAGACATTTTTTTTTTAAAATAAAATTTTAACACTTCTTCTTCAGATGCAGTAGCTTTTACGGGAAAAAAAAAAGGCAGGAGGCTCGAATGATTGCCAAAAAGAGACTGGATTTTTAGATGTATAAGCAATATCATAAAAAAGTTGAGGATAAAGACGATTCGAGGTTGTTGACACTCAAACGCTAAATTGTCGTTGGAGAATTATTTTAATTATTAACTGTATAATAAAGTTTTGGTTATTTAACAGCTTTTGTTAAAGGTAACAGAGCTTTACTGTCTGATAATAATAATAATAATAATAATAATGTTACGTATCAACGTGAATGAGAATTGGCCGCAAACAACGGGCTGCGGCGACCAAGAATGCTGGGCATTGGGAAAACACGTGTTGGATGGCCGTGATAGCCCGCATCACGAGACTTGTTTGCCGTGCCGTAGTTCCATTTCTCCAATCACAATTCGTTAATGTCTGCCTCCTCAGTATCACAACTTCTGCTCGTTGATTCAGTATATTTAAATGTTTCTTTGAGAGAGCAGTAGGTTCAGTTCGGACTATGCCTATTTATTTTTAAATTTTAAACTAATGCTTGGTGTGATTCATCAGTTATTCTCATATTTTCCACTTTGCAATGAATTAACCCGAACCAACACATAACGTACTTGTTTGATTGTCCTGATCTAAGCTAGAATTTCACCTTCCGCGTTAGGTAACAACCGGCAAAGAACGTATTTTCTGAAGTTTAGATCAAGCCTGTCTGTCTCACACTTCAATCAACATTTATTACTACATGTTACTACCCTAGTACCTTCTCAATATAGGCAAAGTTCCAAACAATTTACAATAAACTAATTAATTCAAATCTCTACTAGTGTGTAAAGTAGTAGAAACTAAGATAGCTTTTCTTGAGTGAGCTGATGAGTGATGATATTAAACTCCCCCATCCAGTGGATGCTTGTCTCTTCCATTTTGAATTAGATAAAAATTAATTCCGTCAATAAATGACACCGGTATTTAACTCTACCCCTGGTAATGTTTTAGAAAAAATTAACCATCGTCGACAATAATATTAAAACTCTACATTTTATAATGTTTTAGAAAAAAAGTGACTGTTACACTGCTTCCATGTTGCCTTCACTTACCTCTAACAAACAAACAACCATTATCTCTGTTAAAAGAAAGAGGTTAAGGTAGTTTTCTTTGGTTTCTGTCTAAAAAAGTTACCTTCGTGGGGAAGAGCAACAAAATAACACGGAGCACCACAAGCATGAAATCAGACGACAGAATTTGAGACCAGGAACAAAATCAGCTGCCTCTCTATCTATACACACTTCGTGATCACCTTTCCACATTAAATTTTAGTTACTTTTCTTTTCTCTTTGACTTATTTCGCTTTATGCAATTCCCATAATATCTATATATATAGATATATATTTTGCTATCACCTTTTTGACTAGTTCACCTTGATTAGTTTAGTTCTCACAGATTGTGATGTTATTTAAAAAAAAAAAAACACCGCCATTGTTCACTAACTGACTGTTTTGATTAAATAAATATTAGTTCAATCCTTTTGATAACATTGACTCTATGTTTTGAAGAAGTGATGTCTAAATTCTAACCATCTTTGATCATAGGCAGAGGAATTCTATGTTCTTTATGATTAATTAATTAATTAACCTCGGTGCTTGTGTTTTAATTGAATTTAAAAGTTGAGGTTCATCAACTAAATACTGGGTTCCTTCCCATCACAACCCACTTATAAAACTACATAAGCCCATGCTTTTTAACTTGCTCTTCTCTTGTCTCTCGTCTCTATTAGGGTATAATGAGACTCTACTGTTTTGAGGTACCCACCCACTTCCCAGTTTGCAAATAAGTGATCATAGTTCAGAAGGGAGACAGGAGAGGCCAACAATGCCTTTCAATTAGACTCATCATCATTCGATATATCACAATTTGCATGTTCTCTTTTTCGTCTCTTTGAAATTATATACATATACATATAGGCTGTATAGCTAGCCAGCTACTATATATCCTTACAACTTCTCCTAAATTATCTTTTGAGCTTTGTGATAGCTAAAGAGTCTTCTTGCTAATCATGTCAGCCTTTCCCACATTTTTGTTCGTCCTCTTGTGTCTTTCCATGCATGCATGTCTTGCTCGCCATTTTGTTTTTGTCAAGGTTGGTGGTGTACCTCGTCTACCCTACTTTGCTACTCATTATATAAAATTTTCCGTAGAGCTATAATTTAATTTTCATCTCGATCTGCATCGATTGTTGGTTTGATGTTTTGGACGCTCTTCTTAATTTGCAGGTCGGAGGGAAGCACAACATCGACTCATCAGTTTCTGATCGTAGTAGTACTAGTGCTGCGATGACTCCACAACCAAAGATCATGAACTCAAATGATCATATTGTTAGCCAAAGTTCAGGTCAAGTTCCCGCCAAGCCTCTGGTTTCGGTTGCTTGGCGTGCTCCTGCAGGCAAGAACTTCAATAAAATTCCTGGAATATTTCACTCAGATTATTCTATGCCAAGAATGCGCACTCCTTCTCACAACTGAAGTTCCCTTCTTGATCTACTTTTTTTTTTTAATCCTTTATATATATATATTGATCCGTTGTCTAAGCTCAGGCGTTTGTTGATTAAGAACTGTATATTTAGAGACTTATCTAGGAAAAGTTTCCGGCATATATTCCGGTGACCTGTTGACCATTCTCCGCCAGTTTTGTACCCAAAGATTAGTTCCTAATTACTTGTTCCACATATATTGCTTCTCATGTTCGTGTTCTTGTTGTTGCTTGTCAGTTTCTTCTTCTCATTGTTGGTATATAGGGTTATTTTGAAGAATATTGTTACTGATATATAGGAGTGGAACATGCAGGAGGTGAGATATTTAGGTCTTCTTCCCTCGTGGTACCACTAAGGCCAATATATGCAAAGGTAATTAACTGGCACGTACAATGATATATAGATCAAGTTAGGCATCTTTTTATCTCTTGGATAGAAACGAAACACGTAACTGAGTTAATTTCATGTCTGCATATATAGGGTTAGAGATATTGAAAAGATGGGTGGCAATGAGAAAAGCTATCTAGAGATGGCTTGGCCAACTTGACTTAATGTCATAGCCATATTAACTTGCCGCAATAGGGTAGACTTTTATGTATTTATGCTTTTACGCTTGACACTTGCCAATAGCTGGCATACATGTTCAACTATAGCATTGAGGCAGTAGGAGCTAGCTCAGGGACATTTGCTCCATTCTATTCCCATTTCCTAATTTACTCTCAGTACGAAATTTGAGTTTAAATCTATAGTCATTATATGTATATGACCATCAAATGCTTGCTTTTGAACTATCTTTTACCAAGTCTGAAATAATGGAGGTGGCAAAGCCATGTATACGAACAAGGCGATCGAGTAACGTTCATTGAAATGGTCCATGGTCTATCAGAAGAACCACTTCTGCTATACGAAAAATTTGGCATCTTAAAACATGTTGGATGAGTATATAGTTGATAGAAGATTAATTTAAGGCTTATGTACACAACATAACAAGAAAATTATGTGTTGCTTGTGTAGGGATCAACAAGAAGAAGAGGATTATCAGTAGTAAGATTTGAGTCCAATTTTAAGAAAGCCAACAAGAATAAAGTACAAGAAGATGCTGGGGTGATAGATTATGACCCACCACATCGAACACCACCAATTCACAATAAAAAAGTCTAGATATATACATATAATAGTTATATGCATAGTTAACTAGTTAAATGTAACATCTCATGAATGATTGATGGGTATTACATGCTAAACGTACGTGGGTAAAACAACAGTTTACGATTGTGACTGGAATCAAGACGATGCGGGAGAAATATTGATCAATAAGTAGTGGGTGGAAAAATGTAATGCATGTTCGATCAGTTTGTTCTTTAATGCAAGCATTGATAAGAATACAATAGTTCCACAGGCTGCGACAAAGAATTGCTTAGTTAATTGCAATTTTCTTATTTGATGACTCACTTTCCAACATCTATAGGGATTTCAATTATTTTAAAATTTAAATCCAGTAAATTATATAAAATTTAATTGGTATCTATTTTTTTATCTATAAAATTTAAACTAAAAACTTTATTTAAAAAATTTGAACTGAAGTTAATGAGAGAGTAATTAACTAAAAATTTCTCTTCAAGGACATCATCAGATGAATCGTTTAATTCATGTCATTTTTAATTTAAAAGAAAGAATTGCATCTTGTTGTTCCTATTGATTAAAGAAAATTGAATTGAAAAGTTTACTTAGAAAAATTTAAACTTTTAGTTACTTAAGAACAAATGTTGCTGACTAATTGCAATTCTTGAATGGATAAATTCAAACCATTAGTATTTTGTAATTTCATTTTGAATAGAATAGAAACATTTTCAAAATCAACCTTAAAAAACACCAATTCATAGTCAAATCAAGTTTCCTATCAAGATCAAACTCTAGTTCCTTTTCAACAGTAAGTAGATAAGTTTCAATCTCTATTTCAGATTGATTGAAGCCTAGGTAGTAGGGAACGATTACCGTTTATTTATGGTACATAGAATGATGATCTTTTTGTATCACATATGCAAATGTAGTTTTCATTGCCTTCAAATAATTGTATGGTATAAAGAGATCATGTTATTACTTATTAGTGAACTTGGTCCCCCCCCTTTCCTATGTTTCCTTTTCATGTTTGTGGGTAGATTGTTGCTTTCAATTTCCATGATAAGGGATCAATCTCTATGAAATCAGAGCAATTTTTTATTTTAAAAGTATATGGCATTATTTTTTAGTGGTCCTCTAAGTAATTAATTAGATTTTTTTATTTAAGAGGAAAATTTTATTTCTAAAGTGATTAAAAATTAAATTTATGATTTTTTTTTACAATCACAAATTAGGGAGCTTCTACAATGCCTCGAGGGTATAGAAGCCTTTAATTTTCCAGTCATTGAATTACAACATAAATTATAGGCCATTAGATTGAAATTAAAAAGAAGACCTACAACCTGCAAATAAGGTTACCTTCACAGTTGATGAAAATATTTTCTAATGGAAACTTCTTTTTCCCGGTCCAAGTTTCACTTATATTTATAACATCAACCTCTTAAAAAATAATATATAGACTAAAACACAATATATGATGGACCATAAAATAATATATGATTGATCATAAAATACTAAATAAAAAATATATAACATAATGTGAATTTCATTAATTTTTGAAGTCATTAACTACATGATATCACAAAAATATCAAGTAAAAAAATAAAAGATCATAAATTTTTCTAAATTCTTGTTTTATAGAAAATTCATAATAAAATGATATATGGTTGATCACAAAATGATATAGATTGACTTTAAAATGATATAGGTTGACCACATATTATCAAGCAAAAACATTTGGTTGACCATAGAAAATCAATTCTCAAAAATTTAATATTTATTTTTGTTAAATTAATTTTATGATTTAATTAGTTTTTGTAAAATCAACATCCAACGTATTTTAATTTAAATTAATTTAAAAAGTGTTAAAGTATTAAGAATTTAGATGGAAGTAAATTTGAATTTTTGATAATAAGTGATAGAATATGATTTAACTTGATTTGTTATATTTAGGTTTTCGACATGTCTTAGCATTATCTTGCATTGTGAATGTCATGTTTCACTATTTCTACACTTTTTTGGTGTTATTCTATCGTCACTTTACTATTTTGTTATTTTTTTTGGTTATATTCATCTTTGCGGATGTTGTAGATAGCGCATGGATGTAAATGTTGCTATACTAACATTTGTTTTCCAAGGTTTTATTAGATTTAGACCTAGATTTATTATTTTGCACCTTTTCTTTTTGATGTATTTACTAAAAAAGTCATGTAATGGTTGCAATTTTCTTTTTCCTTCATGCTTTTCATTATTATTGCTATGGATGAATGAGCACATGTTTGAGCAATTGAGTGACGATTACTTAAATGAGACTTCTGTAAGTTTTTGAAAGAATTTTCGCTTCATCCTTAAAGGTGTATTTAATTCTCTTTCCAATGTCATGGTCACATCTCACTCTTATTCTGAACCGTCTCTGGCTCACTCACAGTGACGACACCACTGGAGATTAAAGATATGTAATAATTTTGAAATGGGCTACTCCTTATGGTATTCTTTAAGTTATTATAGAAGTGTCCAAGTTACAAATGATTAATTTATAATGTGGTTAACTATATTATAAGAAAATTCATCCTCAAAATTGATAAATAAAATTTTAAATTAAGTTAGGTTAGAAAGTTATAATAAGTTAATTGATAAAAATCTATAAGAGTAAATTATAAATTTTAGAAAAAAATTAAAATTAGAATTTTCAAAACTCTAAATTAAATTAGTAACAAATAAATATTTTTATTTTTCAGAATAGTTTTTCTCTAATTTTTTGGGAATTCAAATATACAAGATAACAATATTTTTAAATAAAATATTGATAGAAATTAATAAAATTGCTTTAACATTTTTA